>CANXYI010696268.1:0-10910 GCA_948208565.1 Hura crepitans
TTCTTCCTTCATCCACTTGAAAATCCTACTAGCACCAGGATTTTCAAAATGTTTTCTTCAAAGAACTTCTTTTGTGGATTATCTTAGAGGTGTTCCCAACTAAGGATCACTATTATTTGTGACAACCTAGTAAGAAGAGCAAAAGAAAATGAAAGCTATATATTGGAATCTCGTAGAGAATTTTCAGTAAATTCTTATTTTGAGATTTCTTTTAATATAAATAATTTTGTTTTTCAATTTTTTGCTGTTCCAACCTTAACTGGGATTCCATGGGCATTTTATTTCTATTGCATATGAGTGCATCAAAATTAACAACAATAAACATCTTATTTTGAGTAATACATACACTAAGTGTCACTTCCTCTATCTGATTCTTGAATAAACTTAACAAGTGATGCACTTCCCGCCAAATCACCAATCCTAAAATTTCTCAAGAGATAAACTCTTTAACACTTATGAACTATTCTAGAACTCTATTAAGTATTACTTAGACTTCTAGTCTAAACCTTAAGGATGTTCACATATGGTTTGATAGACTTAGAAAACCCATTTATATACACTTTACAAGTTAGAGAAAATTTTGCTGCACAACAGCTATCGGATTGACATAGCAAATTTTTTTTCACATGTTAAAAGCACTTTATAGACAATCATTCCATTCAACCTCCATCTGGACCCTTCTAGTCCCCTAGTCAACATTAGTAGACATCAAGCATATATTAGAGTCACATACACATAAGACCTCAGGCCCATAATTATCAAAGCCTCAAGAAACCCAAACAAACAAAGCACCTATTTATATACATCACATCCATGTTTTATATACAAACATAGTAGCTCCTAAGCATGCTAACCCATGCCTACACAATTTACATGAGTGCCACTACTTAAATAAATAGCAACTTGTTTTACCCTTTAACACTTGTATTGCTATAATGCATGATCTTTTAGGCCAGTCTACTTATCCTTGCTACTTGCGCACCATAACACGAGAATATTGAGTATAAAACTCATTGGTGAATTTAAACAATTTAAAACATAGCATATGTATTAAAACACACAAGTAAACAAAATACCTTAGTCTAGATATAGTATGTAGGTGATATGCTAGGTGACTAATGCCTTTTAGTTGATATTCCATATTTACTTCAAAATTACCAAAATGCAATTTTGTTTTATTCATTAAATTTATCATTATAAGTTACCATCATTTTATGCTAGACTTGTATTTTACTTTACTTTAATTCCATTTTATAGGCCAGACTAGATAAATGATACTTATAGACACTAGACCTTCGCTGCTACATTAGCCTAGTCTGATATACGGATAAAATGCTAGTAATATAGTTATCAATCCAATAGACTAGTGTAGTGGCTTTATTTTAAACCTCAGTTGCTACACCGACCCAATCTAATAAAAAGACAACCTAGCAACTGCTAATCCTTAAGTTGACCAATCAATTGATCTAGTGGGTGTCTAACTAATGGGCCATTTGACTTCATTTTAAGATTATTTCTTTACTGATCATCTTTTTATAGTATTCTAAGTTTAAAAATAGTCAGTTATAACATTTATTAGATAGTCAATTTTTGACTTGGATAGTTACAGGTCATTTTTTACCCTACTGAACAATTACAGGTCAATTTTTTGAAATATTTTAAATCATTTTCAAAGGTATATTTAAAGTCATATGAAGTCTATCCTAATCCATTATTTTATCTCATTTATACACATGCTAAGTATTCATTTTAAATATAGTTCCAAAATTCATTTTTATGAGAAAGTTATAGGTCAATTTACAATTTTGCGGTGGCCATTTTAGGTCCTTTTCAAGCTATTTTTCAGTGCCATTTGCACTCATTTCAATACAATTTTATAGGCCTAAAGCCAAGCTCAAATATAGATATCAAATTGACATATAAGTGGCTTCCATTCTATTTCGCATAGACCATACAAATTGTCTCAAAATAAAGTACCATTCTCATGCAAAAGCTAGTTCATTTTGAGGTATTTTTTACCAAGCTATTACAAGCTAATTTCAAGTACACTTTTTAACCATTTTCTAACCTTAAAAGGTATGCTAATATCCATACATTTCATGCCTTATTACTCATCCATATTTAATTAAGTCATGCCATATAAACATTGCAAAATCCATGTCAATGATGTCGTACAATATCACACACATATACATGTTATACCTTCCTCATTTTCATGCCATTTATCCTCGCATACCACTCGGCAAATGTCCCCTAAATTGCCATAAAAATGCTTTTAATTACATTTAAGCAAACAAAAAAATATTTTAACCAAACACAAGCATGCTTACACAAACACCATGCCATTGCCATGCTAAATAGGCCATTATACGCCTTAGATATGCCTCAGCCACACTTAGTGCACACATAAACACAAAATCCTTATTTGCCAATTTCTTCACCTGCACTTAAAATGCCATCACATACATGTTAATTGCCTTACAAATTGCCATGGTAAGTCACCATATCCCTAGCCTACTTGATAAATAACCTTTTGGCCAAAAGAGGCCTAATGTCCACACTTATTCACTTCTATGTCAAATATATTAGAATCATTGCCAAAGTCACCTTAACAAGTCGTACACAAACACGCCCTTACACAACCCTCTCAACTAAAAGAGGTTTAAGCCCCTTCAAGCCTTCTTTTCACAAAATTACAATTCCAAGCATGAATTCCACTATAATTGACCTAAATACATGCCTACTTCATCAATTGACACACACTAGCACCATTTCCCACCATTTCCATACAAGACTTCTACACCTATCACACTTGAAATTTAAGGTGTATACTTTAAATGCCCTAAATTCATTTATTTCACTACCAAAGGAGATTAATATTTCACTTCATGCTTGAAAGAGACTAAAGCACACCTAAATTCCTCTTTACTTCTATTCATGCCATTCCTATGCAAAAATCCTTGAAAAATCATACAAATCTCCAAATCAAATTCCAAGCATATAGGAATTCTTAGAGTCACCAAATCCTCTAAGAAATAAATTAAAAAGGATAAATCACTTACACATAAGAAAATTGCCCTTTCAGCCATTTTTTGATGTGCACTTAATCTCTTTTTAATTTTCTTAAAATTTAGGGACTCCTATAGCCTATAATGCCTTTACATATCAATTTACAATGTAAGTAGATGATTTTTGGTTGCAATTGGCAAGAGAAAAAGCTTATAAAAAGGAAAAAAATGATTGATGGAATCTAAAAATGGCATTAGGACAAAGGGAAGAGGAAGAAGGGAAAATGGGCGAGTGCTAGGGTGAGTTGCTAAGTAGGCAGCTAGGTGTCACTTTAAGCCCTTTTATAGTGGTTGAGGTGGCATTAGTGGGGCCACATGCCACCCTAGCATCCTAAAATTGCTTAATTTTGGTAGAAATTTTAAGGAATTTTTAAAAATCACTCAAACCTCTAAAAATTATCATGTTTATTTTAAAAATCCTCAATTAGTCCTATTTAAGGACTCATAAAATATCATAACAAATTCCATCAATAAGACTTTTAACCAATTACCTCGATTTACATGTAAATCCCTAAAATTATAAAAATTTGTAAATGACCTCAAAATTGAAAAATTATTTCACCAATTGACTAAGGGGAGTTTTTAACCTTTAGGGTATGACATTTTTATGTCTACCTGAGCACATCCGGAGTCATTCTTGCCCTGACTTCATCTAAACCTACGACCCACTACATTATATGCTAAAATAATTTATTAGTTTTACTAAATCTTTAAATTAAGTTAATTTCATCATTTTGTGGCCCCTTAAAATTTCATTACCAATACCCCTTCCTCGGGTATTATGAAGTTGATCCGGCACTCTGGGAACACTTTTTGGCCTTAGTGGTACTATTCATAAAGCCTCAACTTATGGGCATTACAATTTTTTTGCTTTTAAGAAATTTCATCCTCAAAATTACTTAGAGTGAATAGGCATGGATAATAAGCCATCATTTGCTCTTCAGGCTCCTATGTAGCTTCTTCTACATTATTATGCCTTTAGAGGACTTTAACCAAAGGAATGGCTTTATTCCTCAATTACTTAACCTTTTTGGCTAGTATTTGTATTATTTCTTCTTTATACTCAAATCTCGCTATATATCAACATCAATTGTTGGAATTATGTGGGAGGGATATACTCTATATTGCCTCAGCATTAAGACATGAAACACATCATGAATCTATGATAATTCAGGTGGGAACTCTAGCCTGCATTCTAGAGGTCCCACTTTTTCTATGATTTCATATGGTCCAATAAATCTAGGAATCAACTTTCCCTTTTTTCAAAAATTTGAGGACCTTCTTGCATGGAGATACCTTTAAGAATACTTTCTCACCAATAGCATATTCAATATCCCCTCACTTCACATCAACATAGGATTTCTATATATCAGTTATAGCTTTCAATCTTTCTCTAATCACTTTAACCTTTCCTCTACATCTCTAATCAAATCAACTTTTGATATCTTGTTCTACCTAATCTCACTCTAGCACAAAGGACTTCTACACCTTCTGCCATATAGTGCTTTATATGAGGCCATGCCCAAACTAGTTTAATAGCTATTATTGTTGGAAAATTCAATAAGGGACAAGTATTGATCCCAGTTGCCTTTAAATTCAATGGCATAGTTATGCAACATATCCCTAAGCACTTATATCACCCTTTATAATTGTCCATCTGTATAAGGGTGAAAGGCTATACTGTAGGTCAATTTAGTGCCTAAGGCTTCATGTAATTTCTTCCAAAACCTAGAAGTGAATTGAGGATTTCTATAAAAAATGATTGCCATAGGTGCACCATAAAGTTTGATAATCTTATTAATGTATAGTTTAGCCAACTTTTCTAGTGAGTAGTCCATTATGGCAAGAAAAAAGTGAGAAGTCTTGGTCAGTCTGTCAACAATCACCCAAATAATATCACATTTACCTCTGGTCCTAGCCAATATCATTACAAAATCCATTGTCACCTTTTCCCACTTCCATTTTTGTATTGCTGTAAAATGCAACAACCCTAAAGGAACCTAACGTTCAACCTATACCTATTGGCATGTCAGACAACTAGTAACATACTTTCCAACTTCTCTCTTTATACCTAACCACCAATATTGAGGCTTTAGTTCTAAATAAATCTTAATACTACCAAGGTGTATAGAATAAAGAGCTTTATGTGCTTCCTTCAGTCTTTAAAACCTCAGGTCATCATTACTAGGTGCACACAACTTGCCCTAATAATATAGACAACCACCTTCACTCAAGTTAAATCTTAGTGCCTTCCCCATTTGGAATTTACATACTAGCTGTATTAATGACTCATCTCTACCCTATGCTTCCTTTATCTGCTGTCTAAAATCTAGTTCAATTTGTAACTCAGCCAACACAACATTCTCCTTGGTGTACTACAATATAGCATTAATAGATCTCCAAGTCATTTTGAATTTCCTACTCAAAGCATCCACCACCACATTGCTTTTCCCTGGGTGGTAATCTATTAAACTATCATAATCCTTAATTAGCTCTAACAATCTTCTCTACCTCAAGTTTAATTCTTTTTGAGTTATGAGGTATTTCAAACTCTTATGGTTTATATAGATGTAACATTTCTCACCATACAAGTAGTGCCTCTAAATTTTCAATACAAATACAATGGTAGTTAGGTCTATGTCATGAGTAGGGTAATTCTTCTCTTGTAGTTCAACTGTCTTGAAACATAAGCTACTACCTTTCCTTCTTGCATCAATATATAACCCAAGCAATTATGTGAGGTATCACTATACACAACAAAGTCCTTACGCTATTCAGGTTGAATTAGGATAAGAGCTTATGTCAGCATCTTTTTTAGCTTCTTAAAACTAGCTTGACATTCATCATCCCACTCAAATTTCACATCCTTTCTAATCAATCTAGTTAAAGGATTTGTGATTATGGAAAATCTCTTCACAAACCTTTTTAGTACCCAACTAATCCTAGGAACTCCATATCTTTATCTCATTTCTCAAGGGTTCCCACTCTAACACTACCTTAACCTTATTGGGGTCTACTCTAATGCCTTTTACTAGCACTATGTATCCTAGAAAAGACACTTTAGTCTGCCAAATTCACACTTACTCAGCTTGGCATACAACTTTTTATCCATCAGAGTCCGTTACACAACCCTATGATGCTATTCATGTTCCTCCCTAGTCTTAGAGTATACTAAAATGTCATCAATGAATACAACCAAAAAACTAATCCAAGTAAGGTTGAAATATTCTTTTCATTAAGTCCATGAAGGCTATTGAGGCATTTGTGAGACCAAATGGCATTACTAAAAACTCATAATGCCCATATCTAGTTCTGAATGTAGTCTTAGGAATATCAGTTTCCTTGACTCTCAGCTGATGGTATCCAGATCTTAAGTTGATATTGGAAAATACACTTGCGCCTCTCAATTGTTCACAGATGTCATCTATTCTATGTAAAGGATATTTTTTTTCACTATCACCTTGTTTAGCTATCTGTAATCAATACACAGTTCAAGCGAGCCATCTTTCTTCTTTACAAATAACATAGGTGCTCCCCAAAGTGAAACGCTGTGTCTGATGAAACCCTTATCCAAAAGATCCTATAATTGCACCTTTAATTCTTTAACTTTAGTAGGTGCCATTCAATAAGGAGTAATAGAAATAAGAGTTATACTAAGATACACCTCAATTTCAAAATCAATCTCTCATTGTGGAAGTAAACCTAGCAACTCATAAGAAAAACACTTCAAGAAACTCAGACACTATTGGAATTTATTCAAGCATTGGGGTAGAAGTATTAGGGTCAATGACATGTGCTAAGTAAGCTTCACATCTTTTTTAGATGAGTTTCCTTATTATAATAGCCGAGATGAGGTTATTCATATAATATCTCTCAACCATAACTGCCATTGTCTATCCCTCTATAATCTAGAAGGTCAGCCTATTATTTTTAGAATTAAGTATAGCTTTATGTTCAGACAACCATTCAATTCCAAGAATCACATCAAAATCATGAAAAGGTAATTCAATCAAGTCCACAAGAAATAGACATGCCTGGATCACTAAAAGACACTATCAATAAAACTTGTTTACATTCACACTCTATCGTATAGGATTACTGACTTGTATATCTATATTCACATGCTCATATTTCATTCCTCTATCATGTGCCAATGTGGTGCATAGATATTAATGTATGGATCTTGGGTCTATGAAAGCCAAAACTAGAATAACAAATAAATAAAAAGTACCAGTTATGATGTATGGTGCTGCTACCTCTTCTCTAGCTCTGACAGCATACTGTCTAGCTGGGGCATAGGCTTTTAATATGGTCCTCTGACTAGGACTAGGTTGATCCCCTTTACTCTGCCTTTGACCTCTATTTTGAGGTGTAATTGTGGATGCCTAAGTATAAGCACCCTCAAGTTATCTCTAAGGACACTCTCTCTGATAGTGGCCTCTAGCCCCATAAGTAAAGCACTTTCCCCTTCTACCCAACCTACATTGGCCCCAGTGCCTCTTTTGACATGTATTACAAGTTAGGTGTCCATTTTTGATACCTGATGGATTAGGAGTACTAGCAGCTCTAAGGGGTTATTGGATTCTAGCTATGGAAGCTTGCCTAGATCTCTAAGCTTATGTCTTTATCTGTGCCTGATGCACTAATTGGGACTGAGATTGTACTTCTCTCTTTTCTTTACTATCGCTTGGGGCTGTACTAGACTGCCTCGCAGTAAATTGTCTCTTGCTCTTGAAGAAATCTATTTTTCCTATACCATCTTCTCCATGTCATAGGTAGATGCCACTAATACAACAAATTTTATTCCCCTCGGGTTTGCTATATATATCCTCAACTCCATATTTAACCCTTTCAAAAATCTCTTACATTTTTCCTCATCATTAGGAATGAACTCATCTGCATATCTGATCAACTAGGTAAAATCCTTCTCATATTCAGCCACTGTGCTTCCTATCCTATTCCAAATCTAGGAACTTTTTCCTTCTCTTGTCTTTTGTAAGACTGAGGGATATACCTTTTTCTAAACTTTTTCAAGAAAAACTCCTAGGTGAGATTTATAATTGCCTTCCTCTTTATAATGGTATCCAACTAATGGTATGGTTCAACCTGTAGGAGGGAAGTTGTACACTTTAAACTATCTTCTTTTTAACACTCCAGCTATTCCAAAATCCAGAAGGTCCTCTCTAACTAGTACTTTGCTACCATAACATCAACCTCTTTCATAACAAAAAAAATCCAAAGCTACCATCATTTCAATTCTCCCTAATGTTATCTTCTATATAGGAGCTAGTGGTGTTGGAGGTACTAGTGCTAGTGGAGGAGGTGGAGCTAGAATAACAACGACAAAGGTATGTCACAACCAATTAACTATCTACTATAATAAAGTTAGAGATACTTCTACCTATAGTTGTGCTTGAGGTTATGGCCTATGTGCAGCATCACTAGGCTGATGAGTAGTTGCACTATTTGCCCCATGTATTATAGTCAAAGCTTAACTGACTACTTCCTTTGCTCTCTCTCCTCTAGGGGTCTATTAGCCATCTTGAATTGCTATAGAAATTATAAAACTTATCAACCTCTATGCAATGTAGCATAGTAGCATAACCAATCCTAGACTCTAGCACTCCTGTAAACTTCCTAGGAACTTTAAACCTATGCTCTGATAATACCAAATGTGACACCCCTTATTGAATTCCTC
Source organism: Hura crepitans (assembly GCA_948208565.1). Lineage (NCBI taxonomy): Eukaryota > Viridiplantae > Streptophyta > Magnoliopsida > Malpighiales > Euphorbiaceae > Hura > Hura crepitans. The sequence goes on from CANXYI010696268.1 coordinate 8,767, forward strand.
AAGAAACCCGATAGGCGATGCACTTCCTGCTAGGTCACCCATCCTAGATTTTCTCCAAAGGTAAACCCCTTAACACTTATGCACTATTCTAAAACTCTATTAGGTATTATTTAGTCATCTAGTCTAATCTTTAAGCATGTTCATATATGGTTTGATAGACTTAGAAAACCCATTTATAGACACTTTACAAGTTATTGAAACTTGGGCAGCACAACGCCTGCCAAGTTGACATACCAAATTATTTTTCACCTGTTAAAAGCACTTCTATAGACAATCATTCCATTCAACCTCTATTCGGACCCTTATAGTCCCCTAGTTAACAACAGCACACATCAAACATATATTACAGTCACATGCAAATAGGGCCTCAGGCCCACAATTATTAAAACGTGATGTAACCTAAACAAACAAAGCACCTATTTATATACATCATATCCATGTTTTATGTACAGACATAGTAGCTCTTAAGCATGCTAACCAATACCTACAAAATTTATATAAGTGCCACTACTCAAATAAATAACAACTCAATTTACCCTTTAACACCTGTATTGCTACACTGCATAATCTTCGAGCCTGGTCTACTGAGCCTTGCTACCTGTGCACCATAACACGGGTACGCTGAGTATAAAACTCACTGGTGAATTTAAACCATTTAAAACATGCCACATGCATTAACACACACAAGTAAACTTAATACCATGGTCTAGATGTAGTCTGTGGGTGATATGCCAGGTGACTAATGCAATTTAGATGATATGCCATATTTACTTTAAAATTACTAAAATGCCACTATTTTTTATTCATTAAATTTATAATCATAAATTATCATCAATTATGACATACTTGTATATTACTTTAGTTTAATTCCATTTCATAGTCCAGACTAGATAGATGACACTTATAGACAATAGACTAAGAGGGAACTAAAAAAAAGTGTGCAATGGACCCTCTAGGAACCTTTGCCGTAACATCGGCCTAGTATGATATATAGATAAAAATGCTAGCAATATAGTGGCTTACCTTATAGACTAGTGCAGTGGCTCAATTTTGAGCCTCGACTACTGCACCGACCCAATCTAATAAATAGACAACCTAGTAGCTAGTAATCCCTAAGTTGACTAGTCAACCAATCTAGTGGGTGTCTAACTAATAGGCCATTTGACTTTATTTTAAGTTTATTTCATTACTGATCATCTTTTTATAATATTCCAAGCTGAAAAATAGGTAGTTATAATTTTTATTAGACAGTCAATTTTTGACCTCAACAATTACAGGCCATTTTTAGCCCTATTGAAAAATTATGAGTCAATTTTCTGAAATATTTTAAATCAATTTCATTGGCATAATTAAAGTCATATTAAGCCTAGCCTAATCTATTATTTTGGCTGATTTATACATATGCTAAGTAGTCATTTTAGATATAGTCCCAAAATTCATTTTTACGGGATAGTTAGAGGTCAATTTATAATTTTACGATGGCTATTTTAGGTTCAATTTAGGTCCTTTTCAACCCATTTTCCAATGCCATTTGCACTCATTTCCATACACTTTCATAGGCTTAAAGCCATGCTCAAATATAGATATCAAATTGCCATATAAGTGGCTTTCAATCCATTTCCTATAAACCATACATATTGTCTCAAAATAAAGTACCATTCTTATGCCAAAGCTAGTTCATTTTAAGTTCATTTCTACCAAGCTATTACAAGCCAATTTTAAAAAGGTATCATAATATCCATGCATTTCATGCCTTATTACACATCCATATTTACTTAAGTCATGCAATATAAACATTGTAAAATCCATGTCAAAGATGTCATGCCATATCACATACATATATATGTTATACCTTACCTCATTTTCATGCCATTTATCCTTGCATACCTCTTAGCCAATGTCAACTTAATTTCCATATAAATACTTTTAATTACATTCAACCACACATACAACTATGTTAACCTCACACAAGCATGCTTACACACACACACACCATGCCATTGCCATGCAAAATAGGCCATTGTACACCTTAGACATGCCTCGACCACACTTAGTGTGTACACACACAATCCTTATTCACCATTTTCTTCACCTACACCTAAAATGCCAACTCATAAAAGTTAATTACCCCATAAATTGTGATG
>CANXYI010696306.1:0-15812 GCA_948208565.1 Hura crepitans
TATCTCTCGTTTAACTCTGTTATATTATATATATTTTTATATATATATATATATATATATATATATATATATATATATATATATATATATATATATATATATATATGTAAGTTAATTACATGAGGGTTGACCATATATATGTAAGTTAATTACAAGAGGGTTAATTATTAATCATGATATATAGATGTACAATCTCAATTTATTTTGGACTATTAAAAAAGGATATATAAGTGACTATCTTATTTTTTAAATATAAATCTTCATTTATTGGTCTTTTAATTTTAGTGAAAAAAGGAAATATAAATCCACTATCTTATGCCTTTTCTTTGTTTATGTGTTTTCTGAAGCTTTATGTCGTTTTTTTATTCCTATAGTGTCAACTTAGTTTATTTTACTGGTACAATTATCAACATATTTGATGTTAGAGATTTATAGTTTTATAAATCTAACTGTATAGATTTTTAGTTTTATAAATCTAACTATATATAAGTGTTTTTATATGTGAGATCTTAACAAATTTTCTTCCAATTGTAAATAATCTATAAAAAAAAAGGTTGTAAAAATAAAGAAGAAAAAAACAGAGATACAGAGGATGCCTTTTGGTCAATTATATCAATGGCCAACCCTAAATAAGGGGTCAATTCAATACCTTTTATTTAATGTTATGCATTTATATTCCATCAAAATCGAAGAGAAAACACTTGTTTAAAGTATCAATTCCAATTCTAAAATCCTTTGGATACCAAAGGGCCCTTAGAAGGTCTTTAACAACTGTGCTAATTTAGTTTTGTTAATTCCCCATGCTAGATATTAGTAACTTTCATTATAACTCATTCAATCTACCAATCCAATAACATTAACTATATGCACTATATAAATCTCATATGTGAATGACCTGAGTCATATTGAGTTAATCAGCTAGAACAATTTGAGTCTGAAGAATCAAAATGGACAAAACACCAGATAATAGGAGAAATAAGTCAAATGCAACTAAGTTGCCTGCATCTCCTGCTACTCTTGAGGCGATGTACTCTTCGAGTCGAGCAAGTATGATTGAATTGAAGGCTGAAGTAGCAGAGTTGCTCAAGCGTCTCACTATAGGGAGTAATACTGAATATATTAAGGGAATACTGCTTCAAGATTTTCCACTCATCAAGATATTCGAAATGTTGCTTGAGATACCAACTGCGAATCAGATTTCATCTCCAAGGGTGGTTGTAATTTCATCTGATGAGAGTTCATCTAACTCTTCAGGCAGAAGCTCTTCAAATGATAACCATGATAGCTCAATTTAAATAAGATTAAGGGATCACAGAAAGTGTCTTTATTTTTGTGTTTTTGCCATGATTATAGTAAATAGTTGGCAAAAACAGGAAGTATCTCTAGTATTCTCTAGTATTTTATTTCAATGTTTATGCTCTAAAGTATATGATGTTTTAAGCCCTATGATGCTTTAATATCATGTTTTCATTATCTTTTATATTTATCATTTTGCTTTTTGTTTTTTTTTCTCTATTTATTTTTGCTAATCATCCTTAAAATTAAAATATGAATGAAGATGCAAGGATTATTGCTGATATAATTTTTATTTCAAAAACATGAAACTTTGATAGAGAAAATCATTCCAATGATAATGCCAATAATAAAAATATAAACCAATTCAGCAGATAGGTTTTCTCCTTGTACAGCTAAACTGACTGCTGAAACATCACTTTTAACTTGTGAATCTTCAGATTTCTTGATAGAAGATTCCCCTTGACTAACCACATTTGGTGCTTGATTTCCTTTGCCTCTGCTATTCATAAACTTACTATAAGCATCAATAGCATCTTGCATCAAATTATAAGCTTTGTACAAGCTTCCCTTGATTCCAATAACCAAAGGAGCAGACTCATGCCATGAAAGATAGACGCCAGGACTTGCACCATGAAATACCACGAACTTTTTCTTTCTATGTGCTCTCATATGAATTAATCTTTCGATGCCCTTGCATTTTGATTTAAGAAGAAAATATTCTTGGTGCAAGGATACAATTAATATTAGGATCAAAACAAAGAATCAACAAAAAATGGATATATAAAATTAGTTTTGAGAGGGATTGGAGAATTTAATTTTAATTGACTGCAAAATTAATGATGATAAATTTACCCATTTATTGGAAGTTTTATCAATATTTAGGGAATGGAAGGGCATTAATTTTGAGAGAGAGATCCAGAAATATACTTTCAATTGTTGAATACGTGGAAGCAGCCTTTGGATCCCTGTTAACACATTCACCAAAGCTGAAAAAAATTATTAGGGCTATTTGTGACTTTTTATGTCACTACAAGACAATTTCTGGCCATTCTGGCCATTTTTTTCTGGCCATTTAGCATCACTCTTAAATTAATTTATTTCTGATTGAGTTTTTTCATTTTTAAAATCATGCACACAAAAATAAAAATTGTTAGAATCTTTTTTAATTATGCATGGCCAAGTGGTAGGAAATTTCAGACAAACAAATTAGTAAATGCTAATAAATCTATTTATTTATTGATTTATCATATACCCGTCAGATTATTTATGAAATTTATTTCCTAACATAAATACCCCTTCCCAGCTTATAGCCTTTGCCTTTAAAGGTCAATATTTTGTCCCATATGATGATATTGAATTAATCAATATTACTTCAGTTAATTACTTATAATTCCTACTATAACATGTAGTTAGACACCCCACCCCCGAAATTAATTGTGCAATTCTGTGGTCCCTGTCTATTTAAACTAATTAATTTCTTTTTAATTTTCATTAAATTACATTTATAATTGAGATAACAATTAAGGCCAGCACTGTTTAAAATCTTGACTTTTATTTCTTCATTCCAATATTTATAACTCTTACTTATATTTTTAAAAAAAGATATTAAAACCTTTTTCTGAACAGCAATGCCATATAATATCATCAACTATATTGCATGCCTCTTAGTTATATTACTTATTTATAATTTGATTTGATTATTTTTAAAAAAAAAACAAAACATAAAAATTACAGGGGTGAAAAACTAGCAAAAGAAATAATTAATACCATCAATAATGGGAGGATTCAGACCATTCATTTCCAATGACAGTAGAATTAAATTGGAAATTAACTCTTACATTATTTACCTAGAAAAAACAGCTTCTCTCTGCCTGCATGAGCTTCATCTAAGACCAAAGTAGGGGTGAGCGTTCGGTTTGAAAATCGATTAAAATCGAATAGATCAAACTGCTTATAAAAATAATTGAATCGATCGAACTTTATATGAAAAATCGAACCAATTGAATTTTTTAACAAATCAAACCGAACTAACAGAACTTTTTATACTGTTTTATTTTTTTTAATAAAAACATCAAAATGACGTCATTTTGATAGTTCGGTCGGTTTGGTTTATTCGGTTTTTCACGATCAAAAATCAAAAATTGAACTGAAAAATCAAAATTTTTTTAAAAACCGAACCAAACTAACTAAAAATCGAATAAATCAAATAAAATATACCGAAATAACCATTAATTCAGTTCGATTTTCAGATTTAGTTCGGTTTTGCACCCCTTAGACCAAGGGACTTCCTGAATACCCGAATTGAAACATTCACCAAAGCTGTGACAACATTGAAAATTGAAATTGAAATATTCACCAAATAAGATATTAATCGCATCAATTGAAATAATTATAACAAATTTGCCATATTTACCGAATCATAACTGAAATTACACGTACAGCTTATATAATTACCTTAATAAGTAATATAATATATTTTTCTCTTTTTTTTTTTGAACAAGTGCTATATTTTTGTTTTTTTGGAGATTTTATATTTTCACGAAATCTAATCGTCCTTATAAATATACAATTATCGAAATAAAATTATCTTTTACCAATTAATGTGATGCAGCTATACAAAATTTATATATTAGGTATACATTTTTCTCATATTACTCTAACTAAAATAGCTATTAAATAGTATAATATTATTTATTTTTATACTGGAAATTTTCAAAATCGACGAACGGGTAAACGCGCTTTGTACTGTAATCGACTGAGGACCGCTTTCTAAATCCCTAGGAAATTAATCTGAGCCCTCTGTAAGATCTAACGGATACTAATCCATAATAAAAGCCCACCTTCATTTTCCTTTAACCTCTCCATTATTTACGAAACCGAAAGGAAGAAAGCGAGGGAAAAGGACAAAAAAAAGAATGGGAGACTCTACGAGAAATTGTAAGAGAAAAGAAGAAATTGCAACAATAGAATCTTCAACATTAAGCTTCTCGAAGAAAATGAAAATTCAATTCCATTCTACTTTCGAAGATTTCCATTTACCTTCACTCGCTAATTCTGAGCTTCATCAGGACCATTGGTTCTCTCCGTTATCTCCAAATAAGACCATTTCACCCGCTACGTCCTCGAATTCTGGTGGATTTCTAGTCGGTGATATCTGCTCCGGCGACTCCGTAGCTTTTCGAAGCTCCACCAATGAATCCAGCATGCTGGTCAAGGATAGCTGGAGATTTGTAGATCTGGAGGTGAATATTAGAAGCTCAAAAGCTCATGGTTTATATGAGTTATAAATTCTTTTCCTAATTGTTTTCTGTTTGTTGCCAAGGAATAGTGGAAAATAAGAGGCAGCAAGTTTTTGAGAAGAATTTCTTATAAATCCTTAAATGCAGTGAAGTTTTATCGTAGTCGCTGATTTTCCTTTGTTTTCTCAGTAAACAAACAATGATTTCTGAAGCTGAATTGGGAGCTCAAAAGCTCCGTGTATGATTTTTAGTTTTTTTGTCCGAATTGTTTTCCAATATCGCCAGGAAATAGTTGAAAATGAGAGAAAACAAATTTCTGGGAATATTTTTGAAATGAGGTGAAGTTTTCTCGCGTCAATTGATTTCTTTGTTTTCTTGTAAACAAACAGAGATTTCCTGCTGTAGCCTTATGTTTTCTTGTAAACAAACAGAGATTTCCTGCTGTAGCCTTACTTCTCTAGATGTTTAAATTTTTAATATGGTTTCCGGCAAAAATGAGGAAAATAAACTAGAAACAGAATTTCAAACTCAAGCACCCTTTTTTCTCTCTCCCCCTTTAAGTGAAAATCTCGGAAATATTTAACGGTTGCTTTTCATTTATTTTTTTCACCTCTTGTATCCCTTCATTTTCTCGGCAATCAAACAGAGACCCAACAATCCGACCTGGAGTTTTGAATTTTCCTTTTCAAATTTTAAAAAATCAAGCGTATCTGACATTTATTTAAAAAGAGTTACGAACGTTTCATGTATTGCAGGCCAAGAGTTTTGAAACCGAAAGTTCAACGTGCATTGACAACAAATTCAGGTTTGTTTCCTTCCTTCATTATTAATTTCCATCTCGAGTCACCAAATATACAAATCCAATCGATTTTAAATCTCTTAGTTTGTCCAGTTTTCTTGTATATACGTATAAGCTCATAATATCCGCCTCTGCAGCAGAGAAACCACTCCTTCAAGCGAGTTTTACGGAGACACCGACAACATGGACTCACCGGCGGAGGGAAAAACCTGCAGGAACAAGTTACCGTCGAAGTCGATGCCGAATCAGAAAGAGATCGATGAGTTCTTCGCGGAAGCAGAGAAAAAGGAGCAAAAAAGATTTGCAGACAAGTGAGTTGGGGATTTTTGGGTAGCGTAGGATATGGAGTATCGACAGCTGGAGCATTTTAGCGGGAAGAGAATCGAGCCTTAACTAACTAACAAATTTTTTCGCTTTTTATGTAGGTACAACTATGACATTGTGAAGGATGTGCCTCTTGAGGGTCGCTACCAGTGGGTTCTTTTGAAGCCATAACGAGAAGAGAGCGAGACAGAGAGAGCTGCTAAGGTTACACGAGGTAGCGTCTAGTATGCATGTTACATTGCCTAATTTAGGGTGGTGTTTGTTAGTGTACAGCTTTTATTTCTCCACATGTCCACAGAACAAGCCAAGTTATCTGCGTTATTCTCTATATGTAGTACTGTTTAGAAGTTTCTTGAGAGTAAAATAACCTACTTATTTTCTTAGCCCCCAATTCACTGGTGATCAGGTAGCGGAATTTTGTCTGTTATTTCCTTTTGGAGTGATTATATTATGAGAAAGAAGAATAATTCATATTGTTTTGCAGGCATTGATGAGTTTTGTTTTTGTATTTGAAAAGTGTATTTTGTTTTGCCTTTCCTTCTGGCTTTTTTTTGGGGGGGCGTTCTTTATGGTTTATAGGTCGCTTTTTCAGTCTTTTACAAATTATTTGCTTTCTTACCGTTTCTTTTTCACTCTTCTGCCAAATTCCCTAATTTTCTCTCAAATATCATGTTATGATTGTTTTAGCCAAATGCCATTCCCTTCCGCTTTGTATATGCTGTATAGTGGGGACCATTTTGACAACATCCATATTCCATTGATAACAAACAGATAACAGATGGGTTTTTATGGAGTCTGACGGTTTTCAAGTTTTGCATTCCAACTATTGGTTCGTGGCCCCACAAAATTAGCCGATATGCAGTATACAATTTTTGGCTAGGCTCCATTATTGTCAATGTCCAAGGACACAGAAGAAGTTTTTTCTTTTTTCCTTTCTGAACAGAGTACACAAACTAGTTTGTGTAAATTAATAAAGAAGTGCACATGTACTGAATATATACTATATTGAGTACTAAATATTGTTTGCAATTCTACTTTAATAAAATTTAAGCTAAGTGGTAAAAAACATACTTTATGAGAATCTGATGTATAGCGATATGTCTATACAAAAGCTGACACGATAGGCTGTATTGTACTGACGGGAGCTTTGCTATAGATATTTTCCAGCTCCTTGCTTCTAAAGCCGACTTTCCAGAAAAAAGGTGCTTCTCTGGAAACACTTTATGATAAAATTAATATTTGTTATAGTGTGAAATACACTTTGTGTTTACACAAAGTACGAATCTTACTATTCTATGCAAATTTGAATCATTAAATATCGCCCATGCGTACTATAAATGTTCTCCCATATTTATTTTTATGGTAAAATCCTCTGCCAGGTGCAAGTTTTATAATAAAATGTTTGCTCATATTCCGTAGTTAACGAAATAAAAAAAAAAAAGAAAAGAAATAAATATAGAGAGAATAGGATTGCACGTATGATATGGGTGGGGGATGGTCTCAAATGGTTCATTTGGCTTGGTGGCTAGCTTTGGATCCGGTGAAACGTTAATTTAATGTGGAAGGTGGTGGTGGGGTATTAGAAAGTAGAATGTTGCTTATTAATGCAAAAGAGGTTTGTTTCGATTTTGATGTTTCTTTCTTACACTGCTTTCCATTTCCTGACTTATTTCTTTTTATATTTACGAAACTGATTATGATGCTTACAAGGAGGAATTGCTGTATGGTTTACTTTCTTCAAAGTTGTTAAAATAATAATATCACCATTATTCATTTAAGTAAAGAAAGATTGACCACCTAATGTAAGGTTGGGAATAAGTCAAATGCTATTCAAAATTTTATTGGATAGCTGCTTAGATTCGATTCTTTTGTTAAAATTTAACTTGGGATTCCAATATATTTTTAGAGAGACTTGTTATTTAAGAAAGATTAAAAAGAGAATCGAGATTGGGATGTGAAAGTTCAGCAATGCTAGATTGTGCCCATTTTCTTTTTTGGCTAATTATGCCACCCAGAAAGAGGGTCCTGTAGGTCTGCATCTTATTCCGCTTACGGGTATAAACGGGAATAGGCTCAGAAAGAACAATTCTTCTTTGTTCTGCTTACCGCTTAGCGATCGCCTACACTATTCTGAAATATATATATATATATATATACAGTCAAGGGCTGTGCTACTCTAATACTTGGTGGGGTCTAGTTTTGAGTTATAAACAAATGAAATTTTTGTGTCTCATCGATTAAGTTATTTTAGGCTTTAAATGAGTCAGTGCTAAATAAATAGATTATAAATGAATATGATAATCTGACATTATTTTTTATTTTTAAATTTTTTTATAAATAAAAATAATATATACAATTTATAAAAATAATTATTTTTATAATTTTTAAGTAAGTTATAAAATAAATTAGGCTAAATAAATCAAAATAAAGTAAATTTAAAGAACAAAACAAATCAAATTATAACACATTATCCATATATTTTTTGCGGATCAGAATAATTTCAATTTGTGAAATTTGGTCAAATTTGGCTTATAATAAGAATGAATTTATTTTAGTTGGATATTTTAGTTTAAGATGTTTTATTTAAATAAAAAAGTTTAATATATAATTTTTTTTTAATTTTTACCGTTTATAAATTATTATTTTAAACTAATTGAAATATTATTTACCTTTAAATTTAATAAAATCATAATAATTATTTTTTTAAGATTTCGTAGTATAAAATCATAAATTAATGCATTGTGGTGCATGTGATACATAAATTTTATGTCAAATATAAATTATATATCACTAACTTTTTAGAAGATAAATAGTATAATTTATATAAATTTATTGAATAATTTAAATTCTAATTAATTGAATCATGAATTTTACAATTGGAGATAAATTTAAAGTGAAATTTACGCATTAAGCCCAAAGGAAAATACCCAATGAATGCCTACTGTGTCGTTTTGGGATGTTATAACCTGTCTCATCGCTCTAGTTTTCCCTCTCTTTCAATCCTACCCTAACCATACAGCGAACCACGGCCTACTGCCTCCAATACTACGTCGCCGCCACTGGTCATAGCTGTTGCTGGTTCTCCCTTTCCCTCTTCCAATTCACTGTCGCAGGCGCTGATTTATGTTCTATAGTGTATTTAACTAGCAGCTGCCGCGGGCCGCATTCCAATTTCAAGGTACATATTCTTTCCATTTGGACGTTTAGATTTGGGGTTCTGATTTGTGTTCCATTTTTTCAATCTCTTCTCTGAAACTAGAACAGCTAGTGAAAATTGTTTGGGCCATATAAAGCATTTTTATTTTGAAATAAGAGGTATGAAGCATTTTAGTGTTTTTTAACACAGTCACGGCTACATTTGTCAATAGAGAGCAAAGAAAGAAGATGTTGAAGTTCTTATCAAAGGTTCGGATTGAATTCAATGCGCTGGACCCACGCATAGCCTCTTGCATGGAATTTTTAGCTCAGTGCAATGCAGCCAAGGCCAAGGAATCTAATCCCTCTTGCCAGATAGTGGTCAAGCGCCGAACTGACGACCATCCACCACAAATCACTGTGAATTTCGTCAATGGAGTCGAGGAAGTTTTTGATGGCACTACTGTCTCTGCTCAAACCATAAGGAGCATGATTCTGGAGAAGGGTCAGCACCTCGAGACAGAGCAAATGTTCCGTGAAGCTGGTGAAAAGTGGCCTGTTATCATCCCGGAGGAAGAGCTTCACCAGCCAGCTCCTGGCACCAAGGTTAGTGTTATTATTCACTTTTCCTCTTATTAAACCATTAAGCATGATTTCAAATAGGGATTTAGCATGTGCAAATTATAGTTCCGCACAATGCCGAGCGTTTGATGAATTGCCTGAGCGAGAGAAAGGACTCGAGAATTAGCCGGAGGCTCTCGGAATTATTAAAAATCCTGTGTAAGAAAGTAAACTATTCACAGCCATATCCATTCATCTTCTTTCACCTTGTGGTTATTCCGTAGCAAGAAAGCAAATTAGGAGAAGATTGAAATAGGGATTAGTTTTGAAGCTCATCTTTCTTTCATCTCCTGGTTATTCCTTAGCAAGAAAGCAAATTAGGAAAAGATCGAAATAGGGATAGTTTTGAAGTTCTTCATTCTTAATGTCCTAACTCATCATCATCCTGCTTGGTTACCTTCTTGTCGAACTTTTGAGTTTTGAGAATGATTATGAAATGGCATTTTGTTCTTATGATTTACAACAATTGCTGCTCAACTAGTTGCCCTTTTCTGGTCTATCATCATTTGCATTTTTTTTTTCAAATTAGTCTTTCTCATGTTGCCATTAGCTTTTCTTTGACCCTTATTGCTTATGCACTTTCTCTATTTGCGGTATCCCCAGCCAAGAAAAGCAGAGGAGAAGTAGGCAGTGGTGGATGGGCATCCGCAGGTAAAAATATAATTGAGTATCGCAAAAAGAAAGGGTTTTTTCTGAACAATATTAATGCTGCTAAAGTGTTTGTTCTATTCTAATCTCCCGTGGAAGTGTTGATCCCGCCGGACAATGAATTCATGCATTTTTGAATAATCTCCCTTTTGAAATGAAATGAATGCATTAAGGAATGAACTGTGGCTACCTTACCCATTTCTGTCCATAGAGTCGAACCTGGATTAAGCAAAACCCAATTTAATTAAACTTTCAAGGATGAGGACCAAAAGTTTGGCAATTGGAGAGGATTAGAGGTCGTTTATTGGTGTGCATTTTGGAGCGACGTATCTTTCTAATCTTTATGTGTAACAAAGTCGGCATAACCATTTTTCAGAAATATACGAGTCCTTTTGTTCGAACAACTAGTCAAGACGAGGCCAATTATGGTTCATAACTTTTCTTTTTCTAATCTGACATTTATAGCTGATATGTGCTTGAAGTTGGCATCTAGTTGATATCTAAAAGATGGCCTGACGTTTGTATGCAAGTGCAAGTTCAACACCCAAATGCCAGCATCCTTGAATGAGTTGGAATCGTTTTGAAATCGACCATACACCTCACAAATTGTTATATAGGTTTTAATTTGATACTATGTTATCAAACTGCCTAATTTCATTCTAAATAAAAAATCATGGCATTCTTTTTCTACAAGGATTTGACTGGTTCAATTTATCTGGTTGTATATATGTTTGTTTTTAAAATATTCATCCATATTCGATTTATAGTAAATTGTGCACAGTTTTATAATTAAAGTAAAAATATGGAAAGATTGATATGAAATGATGACCGAAATAAAAATTTATATAGTTAAATTTGAAATTAACTCCAGAGTAATTTGATTATGAAAAACTTTCAGCCGGCGAATTACAAATACCTGGATTTCAATTAGGCCTCAAGTATAAAATCAAGCGAATCAAGCCCAAGCTTTCATAATTGTTTCAATTTGGCATCTCTAATAATTTTACTTTCCAAAAACAAACAGAATGGCTAAATGACAGCATACTGTCGAGACCTATTAATTTTATAACAGTTTCAAATTAACTCGTATGTTAATTTGACCATGAAATGCTAAGTTGATATTATTTTATGGGACTCGTCAATTTCATAGCAGTTTCAACATTGTGTATGTTTTGGACAAAAGGATTGAATTGAAAACAATTACTAATTTAGTAATTAGTGTTCTGTTGTGTAAGGCAACTAAATACCGACGTCGTTTGCCTGAAATCTTAACAAGATATATGAACGCGCTTATCCCCACAATTGCAAGGTCTGATGTGCCCAATTCCCATTATTAAAAAACAAACATATAAAAGCGAAAGCAAAAATCCACTCGCGATTAGTGGCTTTAAAAAAAATTATAAAAACAGGAACAAAACAAATTCCCTTCATCTCCGACGAAAATCAAGATCCACAAACAGCTTTCTTCTGTTCTTCCTTGGGCATGTTTTCCTTCTTTGCATTTCGACTTTCTGCTGAATTCTTCACCTATTCCAATTGAAAGCCGGGAACTTTACTATTCCCGAAGAGCAATGTTTGGTGGTGGAGGTAGAGTGTACTGGGGAACTAAGAGGGGAAAATTCAAGGGAATTGTTGTTATTTTCGCTTGGATTTCCATTCCTGACAACCACTTGAAGTGCTACGTCGACTTGTACTCCTCTTTTGGATGGAATTCCCTTGTTTCTCATGCTGATTTTCTCACCGCGTAACTCTCCCTCTCTTTCCCCTGTTTCTTTTCCTAATAATCGAGGACAAATTTTGATCATTTCTCTTCTCCTGTTTTGTGGGGTTTATGAATAACTAATGGGATTTGGCTTTTTTATGGGTTTTACTAATTATCTAGGAATGAAGTTCATTCAGCTCTCAAAATTGCTAATAACAGCTAACTAATGCCATAACTTGATTTATAGCTGTTTTCTGCTGATTTTACCATGTATAAGTTAAATTATGTGTTCCTTTTACTGAAATTTTCATATTCTTTTTTACTCGGTGTTGTTGGTTGTATCTCGAGTTAAAATGGAATTCGACTTGTGGTGAACTGTTAATAGCTTCCGAGGTGTTATACGAGGTTGTATGATTGTTAATCTGTATGGACTGGGAAGTTAGATTCTTTTAGTACATCTGAAGTGCAATTTTAAATTGTGGAGAGGTCAATGGCTTAGTTGCTTAATTAATACTTTACTTGCCTGATTCTGTAGTGTGGGTTGTGAAATGAATTACTGCCATAGATTGCGCTATTACGTCTGGTTATCATATTTTGTCGATGATTGCATTGTATTTGATTCGTGAAGAATTAAACAGTTGTCCGTTCCTTTTTTTTTTGGTGATCACTCTTAGGTGGATGGTGTTGATATTGGTTGGTTTGTGGATGCAAAGATCTTTTTCATCTTTAATTATGTAGATACCTGCTGTTTGACAACAAGGGGATAGCCATGCATCATTATTTAGAAGTTCAATCTTAAGGAATTGAATAAAAAAGTAATTTGATACAAGGTGTAGAGTGTGCATGCATTGCTATTATTAGCGGTAGTATCATTTAGGATGAAGCTGGTAACTTTATAACGACCAAAAATTATATTTCTTGTGGCAGTGAAAAGTAAATAAACTATAAAGAAGTAAATTTCCTTAGAGAGTATTGTTATAGATACGAGTATTTAAAGGCCTCTTTTATGAGAGTAGTCCGGTCTTTTCCTCTGTTGCCAATTCATCCTTAGAACATCTTTCACTTAAAATGATCCACTTAAGGTGGCCAAACTTTTGATATAAGGTCAACTCTTCTGAATATATGTAGTAGCTCGAGATCCAAAGAAATGTATGGATGGAGAAATATATTCTCTTCTGTCTTTTATTTTAGTTTTCTTGTGGTGGGGAGGTGTTAGTGCTTGAAATGGTTGTTTTTCTGCAGAATTTTGATATGCAGGCACATGTTTGTTGTCTAATAAAGAAAACTTGTGCAGGTTTGATCCTGATAGGGCCTTGTCATTGGCATTTATTCTCCTCAATGAGATTATTGAGGTTAGTTCTGTGTAGGATATTTTGTTGGATTTGAATCAACTTTTTTATATTCTTTTATATTCCAGCTTGATTAGTAGTTTTGAGAAACAAAATTATATAGACTTACACACGTGGAAAATAATATTATGCTATTGACCTACTTAATAACTAAATATTACTCTTTGTTGTTATACTGGTTAAATTGAGATAACTAACAATGCAAAACTCACAAATCTACTTGATATGGTGTGGGATCACCAAAAAAAAAAAAAAAGAAAAATTGCGAGACATTATGATGAATCAACGTTATTAGCTTCAAAATTGCTGCATAGGTAAAATATTTATTGGTTTTGGATATTCAGGAGCTAAGGAGTAGAACATGTCCAATTGTCTTTGTTGCTTTTTCTGGTGGTCCAAAAGCTTGCATGTACAAGGTTTTTCAGGTAAATTCTAGGAAGATAATCATATTTGTTGGAAATAGGCTGAAGTCCTGCCTTTCTCTTTCCCTAACATACTGATCAATGCCCCTCCCCTTGTTTTTTTTTCCACCTACACTGGCAATACAAATAACCATACTGCATACAAAGCAGATCATTCAAGGGACATGTGAAGGTCATATTAATCAGGTATTTCTTATCTTCTTTGTATTTCACCAAAACCTTTGTCAATTATATGGTTCTTCTTCCCTTTTTAGGGCCAGTGAAACTGATGCAGTTCCTGTTTTTCGAATTTCTTTCTATTTGTTTTTATATTGTGAAGGATGAGAGTCGTTTGCTCAGAAATTGTGTTTCTGGGCACATCTATGACTCTGGCCCAGTTGATTTTACAAGTGATTTGGGTGCCCAATTTGCTCTACACCCTTCCATTCGAAAAATGCCTGGTCCTTCGAAACTCGTGTCTTGGTTTGCAAAAGGTGTTGTTTCCAGTTTAGATAGTCTGTCTCTTACCAGGTTTGAATCTCAGCGTGTTGAGTATTGGCAGACTCTTTATTCTTCTGTTGTAAGTTTTTAAGTTGCCATTCACTCTCCTAATGTTCTTTTTTTTTTTTTTTGCTGATTTAAACCACTAAATTTAAAGTTGTTCCCTTTTGTTTAGGACTTGGGGGCCCCATATTTAATTTTATGCTCAGAGAGTGATCAACTTGCACCTTATAGAAATATATGCAGATTTGCTCAATGTCTACAAGATCTTGGAGGAGATGTTAAGCTTGTGAAGTGGAATGCTTCATCTCATGTTGGTTGGTACCAAACCCATTTCTTATGTATTTAGTACTATATGGTGCTGGAATGGTAACTATTGCTAACCGTTAATGTATATTCAGAATGTAATGTACTATAATATCATCAAAGCCTAGTTTGCCCATATGTAGATGGTTTGGCGACCTTTTTATTTCCTTAGATAATGCATGAGCTTAAGGTAAGTAGAAATTCAAACAAATAGGGCCATGGCAAAAAATTCATTTAAAGAAAGAATTGTAGTAGTATAGTCTTATAAAATTTTTGTGCAGATTAAGCCAGTAAATTTATTAATAAAACTTTTTGTGCTGTATTTTTTCAAGTAATATTGTTTTATTTTACTTATTGAGCCCCTTAATTTATTTGCATTTTTTTGGCTATTACTTTTGTTGAATATCAAAGATCACCTCTGCATTTTCTCCTTAAACATGTTCATATGGGTTTTATTTAGCTACACTATCTACGTAGATGTTTTCTTTTTCTTTTGTTAGAATCATGCACGTGGTTATCCTAACCATTGTTGTTTTTTGTGCTTCACACTTTAATGTTGCGTAGTTAAGCTATTTTTTTCAATGTGATATAATGATTTTGATGGTAAAATAGAAGAAGTTTTAAATTTATTGTGGAAAAACTTCAAATTCAAAATCAATAAATACAAGTATGCATTAAAGAATGTATAGTGATTGCAAGATCAATAAATCCACCTTGGGCTGTTTGATATTGATGTATTTCATGATACCTTGTTTGATATTCTTTCTCTGATATTTATAACTAGTTAGTTAAAATATTCTTAGTTCTTGTCTTAATGCCATGGTCGGGTATGGTGGGTGTTTTGAGAGATTGTGATGGTGGTTGGGGAGGAGGAAGAAGAAAATGGAATCATTGAAGGTGGGACTTATAATATTGTTGCACCAAAATCTCTCAAATCATGAATGACAACAAGAAGTAAGCTTTAGTCCTAAACTAGAAGAGGTCAGCTATGTGGATTCTCTGTCTTGTAATCATGAATGACAAAGACAATGAACTCTGTAGCATGAATATACCAAAGCATACTTTCTTATGACTTCTAACTTTTCCACGCACCTTGTTATTGGCATGCTTACTTCAAACTATTGGATCTTGTGATATTTCAGGTCATTACAAGCATTATCCGATCCAGTACAGGGCTGCTGTGACCAGTTTGCTTGAGAAGGCATCATCTATCTATTCTCGAAGAATTCAACAACTCCAAGAGGGAGTTAGCCTCGATGTTATACATGATGAGATGTCGGAACTAATCTGCAACCTCCAGAAAGCAGCGGTTAGCTCGAATCAAAGTTTAAGAAGGATTACGGTTGGGCCAGGTGATCACTTCTTCGTGCCAACATCAGCTGAATCTGAAAATAGTAAAGATTCGGAGCCTTTACCGGACGATAAGAGAGAAAAATCTGTTCATCTACCCATCTCCCCTAGCATCAATGCAAATAGTGTTCTTGGGCAAAT
>CANXYI010696357.1:0-10653 GCA_948208565.1 Hura crepitans
ATAGAAAGTGAAATCAAAGGCTAAAAATAGGGAAATTTAACTTTGGTGAATAGTGCTCTTTTTTGTGAGTAAGTGACTTTATTTTAATTTTTATTTTTATTTTAGGTAGTTTAGGGTTTTCTAAGAATAACTGTGGTTTTAGATTTTCATTTGGAGTTGTATAGGATTTTTTAGAATTTTTCTAAGCTAGGATTGTGTATGTTTAGGGCCAAATGAATCCATTGTAGGAGAGTAAGGTTTTAAGCCTCAAAGTGGTGGAGAAAAGGTAGTTTTCACACCTTAGATATATGTAATAAAGTTAAATTAAGTATGTCATATGGCTTACCATGTAAATGTGCATGTTTTTTGTATAGAAATGCACGTTTAGTGTCGTTGGCATGATAAGCATGTAAATAAGGGATATAGTTATGTTAATGGTGTTAAAATAATATGATATGCATGACATTTAGGGAAAGAAATCATGTGTAAGTGTGTAGGCATAACATGGCTAAATGGTATGTATGGATGGCATGGTGCGGATAATAATGCATATGGCATGTAGGCATGACATTTAGAATGTAAATGTAAGGTATTAAAAATGCTTAGAAAATAGGCAACAACATTGACATGTATGGTATGGAAAATAGGCAACTAATGGTTAAGTTGAGCATGTAATGTGTACCTAATTAATGGCTATCAAATGATGTTTATATGTGTGCCATTAGTGGTATAGTTAGGACATATAGTTCATGTGATATTATGTGAAAGATTGATGGAAAAACCATAGAGATTGGATTGGTATATTGGATTTTATGAAAGAAACAAAATTGATAATTTACCAAATGAATAGTGATGTGCTCGTAAAATGACCAAATGAATAGTGAAATTGTGACGATAGGCTAAAAATGTCATTTTGTATGAAATGTTGCATGTAATGCAATTCATTGGCAAGAGTGACATGAGACATAGTGAAAACCATTTTAGATGTCATAATTAAATATTGAATAGTAATTTAGCCTATCAGTTAGACCCCCACTGGATTGGTTGACCGGTTAACTAGGAAATTAGCAGCTGCTAGGCAGGTTGGTCTTTATGGGGCCAGTATTGTCTATTGGACATGGCGGGTGCAACCACTGAGGTTTTGAGATTAACCCTACACACTCGAGTATTAGGAGGTCTATCTGAGCCGATCCCTACTACCTATTTGATGCTTGTGGATATTGGGAGGTCCTAAGGGGCTGATCCCTACTATCCACCTATGATGCTTTGGAGATGTGACTCAAGGTATTAGGAGGTCCCATAGGATTGATCCCTACTATCACATCTATAAATATTAGGAGGTCTATGGACTAATCCCTGCTATATGCCTGTCAAGTTTTAGGAGGTCTATGGACTGATCCATTCTATTAGGTGAGGTAGGTACAACTATTGAGGTTGAAAATATGGGCTATTGTATAGGATAGATCCCACTATCCGATGTCTTAAAGTGTCATCTATCTGTTATGGGCCTAAATGGTACTGAACATAATCATAACCTTAAAATATATTAACTTTGACTTGATAACAAAATAGAAATGACTGAATAAGGCAACTGGCATCTAGTCCAATACATTGCATGACCATATGGAATACTATATCTATGTGTGTGTATACATGACTCATATGTGTGCTTGCATGTGTGACATACTTTATTTTATCTATTCCACCACTGAGTATATACTCAGCGTGTGGGTGTTTCAATGTGCAGGCTATAGACTTGATAGCTATTCAACATTAGTAGGAGCCAATGTAGCTGTCCAAGAGTCCTTTTGGTATATTACATTTTGTTTACCCTTTTAGTTTTGTAGATAGTCACTCATGTATAGTAAATGAAAAGTGAGTAGTGTGTATAAAGATTAAAACTGAGATAGATAATTTAATGGCTATATAAACCTGGCTTTTGATATGTATTGAGATGTATGCTTGTATTTCTATGTCTATGGGTTTGAGACCCTATGGATTGTTGTGTTTGCTAATGAGAATGTTTGGGGGACCAAAATGGTCCAAGAGTTGAGTTTTTGATGAAAACTATTTTATAAGTATTTCTCTTGCAGGAAAAAACTTTGGACTTTTTACCCGAGTAGCTATTATGCTACCCAATTTTCTATAAATGGTTAGCAAACACAATTTGGTGTTTTAATAGACTACAATAAGATGTAATGGAAGGTTATTCAAAAAGAACCACTAAAAGGTTAAGTTAAGATAAAGTTAGTCAAAGTCACATAAAAGTTAAATGAGTGAGCCCTGGAGAAATTTAAGGATGGGTGACCTACTGAGAAGTAACACTCTTTGTCTATTTCCTTTAGGAATAGGCAAAGGGTGTTACATTTTGTTGTATCATAGCAAGTTTAGTTAATCCTAGGTGCACTATACATGAGTGCATGAGTCTAGGGTCTATTTTTGGTCAAGTTACACTACATTATGCTAATAAGTGTTTTGTATATAGTTATAGATATGATGAGTGAGTGGACCCTAGTAAATCGAGGGAAAGAGGTGGGTAGTCATGCTTCAACCACTATACATGGCCAGAGGTAAGCGCTGTGTTCGTATCCCTTTTGTTTTTCGAGGACTTATCAAACCGTAGCAGCCTAAGACTCAACTTAAGCCTCACTCCTCGAGTCTTGAAAGACAAAAAGGAAGCTAAAGGAATCTAGGGCTGCTCCTTTATGATTAGCCTAGTAGGTGTGTGTTGGGTACCACAAGGTAGGAGTCGCCACTCGATACAGTCAGGAAATACCTTGTCGGGCTGAAACCAGAGCAGTTCGGAACCCTACTCTTATTTATACCTCAAATTAATATGAAAATTCATTTTGAATTTTTGATACTATTCCTTTTCTCAAGTTATGTTTTGCAATTAAAGTAAATCAAACATTCACAAAGGAAAAGTTACAGAATATATTTACAAAAAAATAAATAAAGTACTTGGAATTGAAATAACATACATGAAACCGAGCGATTGATTATTTCAAAAACTTTAGTTCTCGCATGCCAATTTTAGAAAATGGATTTTATTGTAGTGACCTTTTATTAAAATCAGATGAAGGGTTTGAGAACTTCAGTTCTCGCATGCTAATTTGGAAAGATGAATTTTATTGTGGTGATTTTTATTCGAAAGAATGATTTGAGAACTTTGGTTCTCATATGTCAATTTGGAAAAATGAATTTTATTGTGGTGATTTTTTATTTAGAAGAATGGATTGAGAACTTTGGTTCTCAAATGTCAATTCTAGAAAATAGATGTTATTATTGTAAACTTTATTAAAAAAGAATTAGAATTTATTTTATTAACAAAATGCCAATTTGTTAGGTAAAGGTATGATTTTGACTATTATTTCTTTTTAACGTGTAAAACCATTTTTCTACCTAATTCGACATTCGTGGAATATTTCGAGATTGAAATAAGATACATCATACATAAATCGAGTAATGGATTTAATTTGAGAACTTTGGTTCTCACATGTTAATTTTTAGAAAATAATTTTTATTATGACTTTTATTAAGAAAAATAAAAACCCATTTTATTAATAAAACACAAATTAATTAAAATAAAAATATTTTGGTTATTTTTCTAATCATGTGAAAAATCATTTTCTTAGTTATTACAACATTCAGGGAATATACAGGGAAATAATTCGACAATAAAAATAAAATACAAGGCAATTACCTAAAATACAATCTAATCGAATAAAAATAAAAATTACATTTGGGAACACCTAAAATACAATCTAATAAACGATAGGCAATAATAACAACAATCAACCCCAAATAATCAAGTAACTCGCATCACAATACTAAAAATAATATATTAGTATGCGAATGAAAAATAGAAAAATAGACAAAAATTAAAGGAAAATAAATAGTCGTAAACATATAAAATATTACACAAATAAATTATCACATCTAACCAGTAGATGGATAATATGAAAAGAAAGATAAAATCAACCCAAATGACAAAAATAGTATTTTTGGATGCGAAGTAAAAATAAAAAGATACATAGAAATTAAAGAAAAATAGACAATCACAAAAATACAAAATATTGCACAGATAAATTACCACATCTAACTAGTAGATTGATAATGCAAGAATAAAAAAATAAAATTAGCCCAAGCGACAAAAATAACATTTTTAGATGCGAAGCAAAAATAAAAGGCTGGACAAAAATTAAAGAAAAATAAGCTGTCTCACAAATGCGAAAAATATAGTACAAATAATTAATCACATTTAAGTGGTAAATGATAAAATGGAAAAGGAAAAAACTTAAAAATAGAAGAAAAATAGGTCGGTCAACACACCAATATATTTCCCTTTAGAAAGATCTCAAATTAGATTGAAAATGGTGTTTGAATCTTCGAAAAAAATAAAAAAAATGGAAGTGGAAGAATATTTTTGCCTTTTATATGCAGTTTCTCTCTCTAGAAAACTTTCTCTCTCCTTAAATTGACCAACCTTAGCTCAAAATGACCTAATTGTTTTTTATGCATGACCCCCCGAGGCACAAAATAGGTTTTTTTGCCTTGAAAACAACCGTTTTCAGTGCAATAATAGCCAAAACACCCATTTCTATGAGTTAAATGCTTGTTTTTGGCAAAAATGGCCAAAACATCCATTTCCAATAGCAAAATGGTCGTTTTGGTTGTTCTAGGTCTAAATGGTCATTTTGCACATGGGAATGCCCGTTTTGGGTCGAACGGTCCAAACAGCCTTTATGAAGCCAAAATAGCCTTTTTGGGCCCAGAACAGGCGCCCCATATGCGAGACATCCCATTTTGGGCCAAAATGGTCAAAACAGCCGTTCCCCTTGTGAGAACTACCTGTTTTCTTCAAAACAGCCATTTTTCCCTTAGAAAATGGTTGTTTTCAAATTTTTTTAAGAAAAAGTTTTGAGATCTTCTGTTTGAATGTAAAAAATCCATTTTTTGGATTTTTGTCATTTTCATCATCATTAGGCAAACCGAACCTAGGAGCCTAGAGACCTAGTGTCTGCACGTAGCCACGCCAGTGCCTAGTGATGCTACTCACTAGCTGCCACCTCAACTATAGCCTCAGGGCAAGGCTTCTATAGCCTTACTACAGTAGATTATAGAGTTGTTGAGACATACTAAAGCACCTTTAGCACTAACACAAGCTCCCATTCCTGCTGCACCTCCACCAGCTCCACTAGCATTATAGAAGACCTATGTAGAGAGGGTAAAGAAGATAGGAGTAGTGTACCTTTCGGTGCGAGGAAAGACGATGCAGTGAGGGCAGAGTATTAGCTGGAGCGAACCACGAGGATCTTAGAATAGTTAAAGTGCACAGAGGAGGAGTGTTTGAAGTGCTCCACCTCTTTACTACAGGAAGAAGCCTTTTACTAGTAGGATACCTTGAACAAGAGGAAGGCAATAGCTAACATTACATAGGAGTTCTTCTTGACAAAATTCCATAAGAGGTACATTCCTGTGTCTTACAAGGATAAGAAGAGGTAGGAGTTCTTTGATCTAAAACAAGAACGTAGATCAGTATCAAAGTATGAGAAAGACTTCACTCACTAAGTAGGTATGCAGTGGAGTTCATTCTGATAGATGAGGAGAAGTGTAAGAGGTTTGAGAAGAGCCTTAATGTTTAGCTAAGGATGTAGATTTCTACTCCTAAGATTAGAGACTTTTTTGAGCTAGTAGTTGCTGCCTATGATATAGAAGAGATGTTACAAGAGAAGAGGGAGTTGTATTAAAGGAAAAGACCTTTCACTACAAGTCAGATCAGCTCAGCCCCAGGCGGGGGTAAGAGATAGAGGGATTTCTAGCCTAGTCACTAGTCCTAGAGACAGGCAAGCTAGTAGTCCTAGAGGTAGACTCCATCACAAAGGTTTGGTCATTCTTTTCCTCCTAGGCCTCGACCACCTATATCCCAGTAGGCCTCGAGTGCTCTAGTATCCACAGCTAAAAGTGTACCTCCAATATATGAGAGTTGCTAGAGGAGACACTAGGGCCAGTGCTGGTAGATTAGATGAGGCGAGTGCTTTGTATATGGAGATAAAGACCACTTCTAGAGAGATTGCCCTTAGAGGCTGACAGAGGCTACATAGAGCTAGGCATCAATTGCAATAGCTCCCAGCAGACCACCAGGGCAGCAGAGGTAGGACCAGCTAGTTCTAGTTAAAGGACTAGGTCAGAGGCTAGAGCTTTGGCATGATAGTATGCTATCCGTCCCTGAGAGGAAGTTAAGGCTCCAGATGTCATCATTGGTATATTTCTTTTATTTGATGCCCTAGTATTAGCTTTGAAAGATCTTGGATCGACACACTTACACATTTGCAACACAAAAGCACAAGATAGGGCACTTGAGCTAAAACATATAGATTTACATATTCAAGTGAGTAACCCAATTGGCCAAAGTGTGATAGTGGACACAGTTTATAGATATTGTCCTCTAATGATTCATAATAAGACCTTTCCAGTAGATCTGATAGAGCTTCCCTTTCATAAGTTTGATGTCATACTTGGTATAGACTAGCTATTAGAGCATAAAGCAATGATTGATTGTGAAAAGAAAAGGTTAAGGCTATATACCATAGATCAAAAAAAGGTGGTAGTTGTGGGTAAAAGAGACTCCCTATCTAACATCATTTCAACTATTATAACCAAAAGACTCATTCAAAAGGGATGTGAAGCATTCTTAGCTTCTGTGGTGGATGCGAGTGTTACAACCCCTAACCTAGATTAGATACCAATTGTGTCTAATTTTCCTGATGTGTTTCCAGATGAGCTATCAAGGTTGCCTCTACATTAGGAGTTAGACTTTGAGATTTAGACATATCCTAGCACAAACCCAATGTACATCACCCCATACAAGATAGCACTAATAGAGTTAAAGGAGTTAAAGGTGTAATTGCAGGAGCTATTAGATAAAGGCTTCATCAAGCTTAGTGTCTCACATTGAGGAACACCTATGTTATTTGTGAAAAAGAAGGACAGATCACTCTAATTATGTATCAATTATAAGCAATTGAATAAAGTGACAGTTAAGAATAGATATCCATCACCTATGATCGATGATCTCTTTAACTAGTTACAAGGTGCCAGTATCTTTTCCAAGATAGATCTAAGATTAGGATATCATTAATTATGGATTAAGGAGAGTGATATTCTTAAGATAGCCTTTAGAACTCGATATGGGCATTAGATGTTCCTAGTTATGCCATTTGGGCTCACTAGTGCTTCGACAGCCTTTATAGATTTGATGAACCAGATCTTCAAGCCTTATTTGGATTAGATTGTTATTGTGTTTATCGATGACATCTTGGTGTACTCCCGAACGACACCTCAGGATAGTGTTGTAGACTCTGAGGGAGAAGTAGTTTCATGCTAAGTTAAGTAAATGAGAGTTTTGGTTGGAAGAAATAGCCTTCTTAGGCCACATTGCCTTAATTAAGGGTATCAGAGTAGACCCAAACAAAGTTAAAGTTGTGTTAGAGTGGAACCCACTTAAGAATATGACTAAGATTTTAAGTTTCCTAGGATTAGCGGGATACTATGGGAGGTTTGTGAAAGGTTTCTCAAGGATTGCAACTCTATTGACACAGTTGATAAGAAAGGATATAAAGTTTGAGTGGTATGATAAGTGTCAAGCTAGTTTTGATAGATTTAAGCAGATGTTGATAGAGGCTCTCATTCTTACTCAGCCAAAACAAGGGAAGGAGTTTATGATATACAGTGATGCTTCACACAACAAACTTGGTTATGTATTGATGTAGGAGGAAAGGTGATTGCATATGCCTCTAGGCATTTGAAGCCCCACGAGAAGAACTATCCCACACATGATTTAGAGTTAGCTACAATTGTGTTTGGATTGAAGGTGTAGAGACACTACTTGTCTAGAGAAAGGTGTTACATCTACACTAACCATAAAATCTTGAAGCACTTGCCTATTTAAAGAGAGTTTAATTATAGACAATGGTGATGGATGGAGTTAATTAAGGATTATGATTGCCTAATCCACTACTATCTAGGAAAGGCAAATGTGGTTGCAGATGCTTTGAGTAGAAAGTTTATTACCACCCTGAAGCTTATGCATGCTAGAGTAGAGTATATAGTAGAAGATGTAGTTTTAGCTAAAATATAGATTAAACCTAACTTTAGGCAGCAGATAACGGAAGTTTAGTTGAGAGATGAACAGATGTTGCAAATGGTGAGTAAAGTTAAATAGGGGAAGGCAATATGATTTAGGTTAAATGATGATGGAAGCCTGTATTATAAGAACAGGCTGTGTGTGCCAAAAGTGGATGGATTGAGAGAGCAGATCTTAAAGGAGGCATACAAAACTCTATATTCCATGCACCCAAGAAGTACAAAGATTAATCTTAGGTTGAAACCCCATTATTGGTGGCCAGGAATAAAGTGAGAGGAAGTTGAATAGGTGGCCAGATGTTTGACAATCTAATAAGTGAAAGTGGAACACGAGGTTCTATCTGGATTGTTACATCTAATAGCAATCCTAGAATGGAGATAGGAAAAGATCACGATGGATTTTATGATGGGGTTGCCATTGATTAGAAACTGATGTGACGCTGTATGGGTGATAGTATAGGTTGACAAAGATAGTTCACTTCATACCAATGAGGATGGATTATCCTTTAGAAAAATTAGCTCGATTATACATCAATGAGATTATACAATTACATGGAGTACCAGTAGCCATTATCTCATGTCGAGACCTGAGATTCACTTCCAAGTTTTGGAAGAAATTACAAAAGGCATTAGGTACTCAATTGGCATACAGCACAACATTTCAACTTTAGATGGATGGATAATCTAAACGGGTGATACAAGTGTTGGAAGATATGCTACATAGTTATGTAATAAAATTTAAAGGTAACTAGGATCGATACCTAGCATTGGCTAAGTTTGCATACAACAACTGCCACCAGGCTAGCTTAAGAATGACACCTTATGAAGCATTATATGTTAGAAGGTGCAGGACTCCTCTTTGTTAGAGTGAAGGGGGAGAAAGTAAGATTGTTTAACCTAACTTGATTAGAGACATAGAGGAAAAAGTTAAAATCATAAGAGGGAGATTGAAAGCCGATTCGGATCGACAGAAGTCATATGCTAACTTGAAATGGCAAGACATCGAGTATGAGGTTGGTGATCAAGTATTCTTGAAAGTGTTACCATGGAAAATGTAACGCCCATGTTCTAAGACTTCATGAATAGTTCCATAGGGTCTGGCAAGTGCACCCAGGGTGCTGAGTCACTTGCACATAGATCGAGGTGGTGGCATAAGTCATGAAACTTCAAGGGGTCATAATTTGATGAAAGGAGTAAAAATTAAAAATTTAACAAAATTAACATATTCATTTCTAACTGAAAGCTACCCATTAGGGCAATAAAAATTTTTTGAGCTAGGACTGACCCAGGATGTGCTTGGACAAACCCAAAAATAGTGGACCCTGAAGCTTAAAAATTACACTAAGTCCAATAGTGAAAGAATTTTTGAAATCGGAGGTCATTTGTAAATTCTCATAATTTTTTAGGTTGGCAGAAAAATTAAGGCAGTCTAAAAACTACCCTGTTGGTGGAATTTGGCCACAAAAATTTACAAGTAGATAGAAAGGATTAAAATAGCAATTTTAAAATAAATGGTGTAATTTTTTGAGGTCCGAGTGAATTTCTATGAATTTTCAAAGTTTGCTAAAAAATTGAGATGGCTTGAGAATTTTTGGGACCAACTTTGACAAGTCAAGGTGGGCCCCACTTCATGCCAAGTGGGGATACAAGTTGCCAAGTGGCCAATTCTATGTGACAAGTGGATTTTTCAACTCACATAAAAGAAGACTTCTACCTTCTTCTACCTAGAAATCCCAACGCCATAATTGGAGGAGAATCTCAACTTTCTCCTTCGACAACCAAATGGGATGATTCTAGTCTCTTAGCATTCTTTTGGATGTTAGGCACCACGAGGAATAAGAATCTAGCCAAAAGGAGTTGTGGTTTGGGAGATAAAAATCAAACAAGAGGATTGGTTTAGAATAGTCCAGAACCATGACCCAAAAGTAAGTTCAAGGCTGGTTCTCCCTTATGTCTTAGGTTTTTGGATTGCTTTTTTATGTTAAACCATAGCTAACATCTATAACATGATGTGTGTGTGAGGTAGTGGTGGCCTAAAAAGGGCATTTGGAGGCTTACAAAGAGAGGAAAAGGTCACCATGGTGGCTAGAAATAAGGCTAGAAACATAGGCTTAGATGGGAATGACACCTTCAAAGTGATATATAAGTGGACTTTTAGCATTTTCTTCATGTGTTTAGGTGCCTAGGCTAGTGAACTTTGAATTAGGATGCCTGCAATGGTTGATTTGAGGTTGATTTCCCTTTTATGTTGTTAGTTATCTTAAGTTTTAATGGAAAATGACATGTTCTTTTAGGTAGTTGCCTAATTGGCCTCATAATGCTTGTTGGAATTTGCCGCCTAAGATGAATTTAGAATTTGCTTAGCATGCTAGGATGTGAACTAAGTAAAATTAGGGGTGGAAATCACCAAGGATTATGCATTTTTACTTGTGACTGTAAGCTATCAAGAGTCGATTCTAGCAATGTTACTTTGTACCTTAGCCATATTAGCTTAGAATTGAATGTCGATAAGTCTATTTGAGTTCATGG
>CANXYI010696526.1:0-20453 GCA_948208565.1 Hura crepitans
GCCCAATGCTACAATCCATACTATTGGACCACAACACATTGAGTTTTGATTTTTATTTTCTCTATTTAGTCCCTCAACTTTTATTGTATGTATTGAGTCCTTAAATTGATTCTAAATAGGAACTCAACACAAAAATGAAAAATGAGAGCTTAAGGACATGGAGACCAATATTATTATTTAACTTGATTTGTCAAAATTAGACTTGATGTGCACTAAAATTATTGTTTAGTTGATAGAAAACAAAAAAAAAAGTTTAAATTTTAGGAATTCAAATTTGCAATTTGTCTTTTCTTATTCACAAGCCATAGCATGCTGACAATCACAGTCATCTCAAATAAATTAATATTAATTTTAGCTAACAAATAAAAAAGGGTGCTCTTGACGATATTAGGGGGCAAAGAATGATACCATTAGGATGTTGAAGATGACTGGAAAACCAAATATGTATAAAGCCACATCAATAAATGTCATAAAAATAATCATAAATTAGGGAACTTAAAAAGCCAATACACTGGACAAGAATATACCTTAAAATAGATATCTTATTGCAGAAGTCCTCTATGTTTTTTGTAGTTAAATCTTGCTTTAGAAAGACCTTAATTGCAACATCCATTCCATTCCAAACACCACAGAAAACTTCCCTTGTAACAACTGTTAGTCAAAGCTTCGTGAACAATATCTTTGAGGCTCGAAAAGTGTGTTCGGAGTGCCAAGTCACCTTCACAAGGTCTAAGGCAGAGCGCACTAGTCATGAAACTTTAAAGGGCTTGAAAATAATGAAAACGGTTTAATTTAAAGATTTAGCAGAACCAATAAAATATTTTAGGTTGTAGGCTCAAATGGATTTGGGCTAGGAATGACCTGAGATGTGCTTGGATAAACCTAAAAAACCAGACCCTTAAAGTTAAAAATTCCCTTAAGTCCATTAGTGAAGGAATTTTTAAATTTTGAGGTCGTTTGCAACTTTTCCTTAATTTTGGGTTTTGCACATAAATCGAGGCAGTTGGTTAATTGTCCTCTCGAGGGAATTTGGCCATGAAATTTTATGAGCCTCTAAATAGGACTAATCAAGGTTTCAAAAATAAATGCAATGATTTTTAAAGGTTCAAGTGATTTTTTAAAATTTCTCGAAGTTTTTATCAAAATTAAGCAATTTTGGGGCACTTAGGTGACTCATGTCACTACCCTAGCCACTATAAAAGCTCCCTTGTGACAGTTAGCTGCATACTTGGCATGACCACCCCACCCACCTCCATTTTCTCCCTTTCTTCTTCCTTCCATTCCCGATGCCATTTCTCCCTTTGCTATACCATTTTCATAGCTTCTCAAGCCTAAACCAACCACTAATTCACACCAAAA
The DNA here is from genome assembly GCA_948208565.1 of Hura crepitans. Lineage (NCBI taxonomy): Eukaryota > Viridiplantae > Streptophyta > Magnoliopsida > Malpighiales > Euphorbiaceae > Hura > Hura crepitans. Next base: position 1,360 of record CANXYI010696526.1, read on the forward strand.
ATCCCATTAATAAGTTGCAAGTTTATCCTTAAAGAGTTTGGAAGAAATAGGTTGCCATAAGATCCAAGAAAAATCAAGAAAGGCTAAATATACATAAAGGGGTGCTTGGAAACCAACTTTGTGTGTGTAAGTGTTTCCTCCCTTTTTATTTTATTTCCTAGAGGATTTTGCCATTTTAAGAATGCCTATGCTCATAGAATTCTAATTGGGGGACTATGGAATTTTTGGGGAATTTTCTAAGCTATGCCGTGACTATGTAGGTGACAAGGTAAATCAAGGGGAAACAAGGAGTTAAGGCATCCAAAGTGAGAGGAAAGGCTTGAAATTGAGAAAGGTATGTGAATTTAATGTATTAGAAGTATGCCATTTAGAATTCATGAGCAATTAGTGTAGAAATCTCGTATAAAAGTTGTGGTTTTAGGGGTTAGTGAGTATGTAATGGTGTGCTATGCTTACATTGAGGTTTATCTATGTTAAATGAATAATATGTATGCTAAATTGGGGAAAAGAATGAATGGAAGGGTAATGACCTTATTTGGCTAAGAGGTTTATGTGTGTGTGTGGCATTGAATAGCTTGAATTAAGTCCAAAGTGGATAGTTTTTAGTGTGTTTGATATGGAAATTATAAATTGTGTATGTGCATAGTGAAAAAGGGAATTTTAGTAGTGTTTCTATCTTTGGCCAAGAGCTTCCTTAGGTAGCCTTAAGTGGCAAGGCATGTGTATAGTGTTTTAACATGAACATTAAATGGGAATTAGTATGTTAGGAATGGCATTATAGGTATATGTGGTGAATTTGATGGAACAAAGCTTATGTGTGTGTGTGTGTGTGCGCTTGGTATGGCTGAGGCATCTATAAGGCATGCTATGGCTTGGTTGCCATGATATATGCATGAGGTGTGTATATGCATGCTTAAATGATGTCATTGTATGTGTATGTATAATTAAATGTGAAGAAAAATATGTATATAGCCTTTGGTAAGCAATGGTCGAGAGGTAAGCAAGGCAAACTTTGCATGGTAAGTATGATATGGTATGGTATGTGTGTGTGAGAATGGCATGGAATAATTAGCATGTGTTGTGTAATGTGCACTTGGCATGAGATAGGTGAACATGTATGAGCAATAAGACATGAAAATGTATGAATATTAGAATGGCATTTAAGTTTGGAAAGTAGTTAAAAAGAGACTTGAAAATGGCCTAAAATAGCATAGTGAAATTGACTTCAAAATGGACCTAAATTGGTATGAAATTGGAACCTTAAGTTTGGTCATTTTGTACGGTTTATATAACATGAATTTGAAATCTCTTCTAAGGTCATTTGGTAAATATAATTTGAGGTGGCTTTAAGCCTATGATGATGAATGGAAATGGGTGCAATTGGTATATGAAAATGACATGAAAAAGACCTATTTTGGAGTTATAATGGCTTACGCAACATGTAAAAATGACCTATAATTGTCTAAGAAATGAATGAAAAAAACTTATGTACTATAGATGGCCTTGAACATGGATAAAAATAGACTTAAAATAATGGATTACACTAGACTTAATGTGAACTTAATTATGCCTAAGAAAGTAACCTAAAATGACTTAGAAAAATTGACTCGTAACTATCTGGTAGGACAAAAAATGACCTATAACTGTCAAGGTCAAATTTTAACTGTCAAAATAAAATTATAACTGTCCTTTTTTCACTTCTAAATATTATAATATGATGATTAATAAATAAATAAACATAAAATAAGGTCAAATTGCCCATTAGTTAGACACCCATTGGATGGGTTGACAGGTCGACTTAGGGATTAGCAATTGCTAGATAACTACTGTGATTTTCTAGATATTGGGAGGCCTACGGACTGATCCCTACTATCTGCTGAAGTTCTTGCTGTGATTTTTTTCTGGATATTGGGAGGTCTATGAACTAATCCCTGCTATCCATAATATAATCTAGTTAATTTGTTTGAGATATTGAGAGGTCTATGGACTGATCCCTACTATCTCTTGTCTAGTATTGGGAGGTTCAAGTGAGTTAATCCTTACTATCAGACCAGGTTGGTGTAGTGGTCGATGTCCAAAATGTGGGCTATTGCATAGCTTATCAATTCCCTCTTAGTCCAGTGTCTTAGGTGTAGTCTATCTAGTTAGGCCTATTAAATTTAAATTGAATTAATATAGACTTGATTAATAGAAATTTGTTGAATAATTAAATTAATTGAAATTATCATAGTGGCATTATGGTAATTATTGGGAAAATGTGTCAAACCACCTAGAGTGCATAAATTAACTGATATACCATCCACACACTAGATATTGATAGTCATATTGATTTTTCATATGAACCATTGCATATAACATGTTTTAAATACCTTAAATTCACTACTGATTTTTATACTCAGCACACTAGTGTTTTGGTGCACAAGTTGTAAAGATAAGAAGTCTAGCCTCAGAGATCATGCAGTGTAGCAGCACAGACTTTGAAAGGTATATAGAGTCTTTTTCCTTTGTTTTTGTTAAGTTAGCACTCATGTAAACACTGTAGGGTATGGGTTTAGCATGCTTAGAGGTTGCTTATGTCTGTATATAAAAAGAATAGGTAATGTATGTAAACAGGTGGTTTTTTTGTATGGTTTGCTTTTATGATTTTTGATAATTATAGGCCTGAGGCCTTGTGTGATTGTGATGTGTTATTGCTATGTGATGATGTTGATTAGGGGACCAGAAGGGTCTAGAAGGAGATAAAAAGATACTATTGTTATTATAAGTGCTTTTACAAGTTAAAAAAATTTTGGTATGTCACTCGGGTAGCCATTATGTTGCCCAATTTTCTATCACATGTAGAATGTCTATAAAATGGGTTTTCTAGGTCTATCATTTCACATATAAACATGTTTAAGTGTTAGACTAAAAACCTAAGTAAAATCATATAAAGTTTTAAAATAGTCTTTAAGAGTTAAGGAGTGCACACTTGGAGCAATTCTAGGATGGGTGACCTTGTAGCAAGTGCATCACCTGTTGGATTTCTTAGGTAGTTTAGTAGGGGGTGTCACATCCCCAAAGAACCCTAAATAAATAAACATATAGAAATAGTCAAAGAACACTCAACAAAATATTTTTCACAAAAACCAAGTTTAGGAATGAATTGTGTATGGTCCAAGAGAACTAATTCCATGCTCCAGTGTTGTCATTTGGTTTTTTATCTTAGAACTATGACCTTAAGGTGATTATGTTATTTTAACTTCTCTTTAAGAGTTTGACCACTGGGATATGTCTTATCTGGAAATGCATTCATGCAAACATTATTGTTCCATTTCAACTATGTTATATGACAAGTAACTAATGCCTAAGTTCCATTTCCACAATGCAAAAAGCCACAATTCAATAGGACCTTCTGAAAATAGGTAGATTTCATAGCAATGAACACCAATAGTAGCAATAACTAGACTACAAATGTAACAGCAGAAAAATAACACTTTCAAATTCATGAATAGATAAAAGTTACAAGAAAAGAAAATGCCTATCGATCCCAACACGAGTTTTGACAATTAACTCTAGAAAATTGATATTCCATTCTTGAAAAGGTAGCATAGGCTTATTATGGAACATAAAAGATTCAAGAACTTTATTCCATATTGAAAATAATTCATCCTTTGCCACATAACTTGAAAGTCCTCTCTTCTTTGAGGTTTGACTCTTATATTCATGTGGTGAGGATAGTAATGATATACCTTCAAGGAATTAATGTGGTCCCTTTACATGTTATATAAAGTAGACCTTCCCTCAGCTATTTCATCATGCTCATCAAGATTGAAATTAGATACCCAGTAAGCAAAATAATCATCAATAACAAAAGCTAGGAAGATAATTACTGATAAACATTACACACAAAGAACTTGCAAATATTTTGAAGAGAACTTTACAAATTAACCCGACTTCTATGATCAAACTTTAACATGTAAAACAAAAAAAAAAGAAAAAAAAAGAAAATGATGCACAATCAATTTCTTTGAAACCTACTTGAACATTCAAAACATAAGGACAACGACAATCATAATCAAGCATTTTTAGTTCAATAATTGCAATAGAGATAGGATTTCCCCCAAAAGCAAAGGGCCCCTTGAAACTTTTGCATTAATTTCAATCACATGTTCCAAAGCATGATCCCAAAAAGGTTAGCATTTCAATGAATCAAACACCTAAAAGCATCAAATTCACAGCATGTCTCTAGAACTCTTGTTACTCTTTCTTCCTACTAAAGCTTTTAAAATTTAAAAGAAAAAAAAAGAGCTACAGAAATGATATGGAAGCATCTCTAAATACCTCAATAATGTAGATATTGATTGCCACAAGTCTCATCACTATGAAAGCAATGAATATAAAAAAGAGCATAATAGTACTATAAGGATAATGACTGTGTTGAAGAACCACAAAAAAATGAGATAAAAAAAAAGAAAGTCCCAATTTTAGTCATAATATTTAATCTAGAAACCCTACTTAACACCTATTCTTTCTTTGGTTTTTGGTCATTATACTACTACAAATCCTGAAGGAGAATAATAAAAGAAATTTGATGTTGACCTTCAGCTCTCCATTTTGGCTCATAGAGTCCTTTTCAACAAAGAATGCAAACTCTTCTTTTGAAGACTTAAATCTTATTCCAGATGGTGTTAAATTAATTTAGCATAAACCAAATGCCAAATTGTAGCATGTAGTAAATAATCATCTACTCTCATTTTAGTAAGCAAAAATGGTGAAAACATTCCAAGTTATCTATGCTAGCTATAAAAAAAAAAAAAAAAAAAACTAACAAGTTGATAAACAAAAATGGAAGGGAAAGAGTTGGAAAACCTATAACAATCACTATGACAAAGTTTAGCATTCACGTGATACTCATTGGGTCCTTCATGATTGACCTCCTTACACCACTCAAGGAAAACCCATTGCTTATATGGCACAATCTCAAAGAGATAGATTTTTCCCCTCTCCACTACCAAGACCTAGATCCAAATTTAATTACACCGACCAGAGTTGATTATTATGAATATATGCAATTTCAAGCATCCAAAATAGTTATCCTCTTTGGTGGTATCCATGTCTCAACAATTTTTGAACTTGTTTACTTAGATATATGGGTGCAGGTCATGTTAATTCAAGTTAGGGTTTTCATTATTTTGTTACTTTTATCCATGATATTCTTGTTGCACCTAGTTATTTTTATTGAAAATATATCTAAATTATTTTCCATTTTTAAGGATTTTTATGCTAAAATAAAAAAGATTTGGTGCCTTAATCAAAATTTTATGAAGTGATAATGCATGAGAATATATCTCTCTTCCCTTTTAAGAGCTTATGATCTCTCAAAGAATTATCTGCCAACCCTATTGTGCATATACTCTAAAGTAAAACAAAGTAGCTAAATGTGAGATTAGACAACTTGTTGAAATAGCCCAATCCATTTTGACTAATCATAATGTACTACTTCATTTCTTGGAGATACCATCATAGTTGCCTATTATCATATCAATTGAATACTTTTATCTATTCTCCAAAACCAAATCCCCAACTCTTTTTCCAACTCAACCAACTTATTCTCTTTGTAATATCTTTGGATGTGTGTTTTATTCATAAGTTCACATATGGTAAGATAAACTTTATCTAAAATCCATCAAATGCATCTTTTTTTTGGACATTCTTAAAACCAAAAGGGTATAAATGTCATGATCTAGAGAATAATAGCTATATCATCTCAAGTAATATAACCTTTGAAGAATCACCCTAATACATAACAATCAAACCAACATGACATCATTGGTTTTCTTATGCTGCTTTATTTTTTCTTAGGGGGGGGGGATACCATTCTAATAGCCTATTATCTTACCAATCAAATGCCTTCATTTATTCCCCAAAGCTAATAACCTTACTCCTTTCTTTTTCCAAGTTATCTTCTTATCCTCTCTCTCATATATTCGAGTTTGTTTTTCTTCATACTTCACACCTAGTATGTATAAATCTTAACCAAAATCCGTCAATTTTATCTTTTTAGGATATTCTTGAAACCAAGAGGATATAATAGTTATGATCCATTGAATAATAACTATATGTATCTCAAAAGATATAACCTTTTTGAAACATCACCTTACTATATAATGAATAAACCAATATGTTATTAAGCTTTTCCAGTTCCTATAATCCCTTATACCAAATAATACACCATCAAACGACAACTACTAAACCTTTTTAAGTCTAATCTTGCAAGCCTACTTTACAACCTTTAAATCATCATATAGGAACTAAACCCATTGACTCTTGAAGTTACTCTTTTCTTACTTAACCATCTTCTTCAAAATTGATCATGCAAATAGAAGACTTTTAACTAATACTCTCAGAAAGATATTCATTCTTCCTAAAATCATCATCCTATTCATAACTTTTTGAACTATCATTGTCTAAGACCTTCATATTATGTTGTTGTTCTAATTTATCATCTATTTTTATGCTTAAAAATGTTAGTGAGTTACTAACACATCTAGGATGGCAAAAAGGTAGTGCTTGAAGAAAAGACAGCTCTTCATGATAATAACACTTGGGAGTCATTTCCACTACCAGTTGGAAAATCCATTGTTGTCAAAATGGGTCCTAACAAAGATTGAACATCTTAAGGCTTATCTAGTTGTAATGAGATACACCTAAATCTTTGGCATTAATTACATTGACACCTTCTCCATAGGTGCCAAAATAGTCTTTGTCCACCTACTCTTTTCAATGGCTACAATGAAGTATTTGAACATTTATCAACTAAAATTAAAAATGCTTTCTTGCATGGTGAATTGACTAAAGAAGTCCATATAGAGCAACCACTAGGTTTTGTTGCTCAAAGAGAGTTTGGATCATTATGCCATCTACACAAGCCCCTACTTGGTATGAAGTAGTCTTTAAGAGCATATTTTGGGGGATTTAGTAATATTATTCAAGATTTTGGGATATGTGGAAGTCAATAAAATCACTCAATGTTTTATCCCCCTAATAACCATCTACTTGGTAGCATATGTAAATGAAAATGCTATGTCAAGGAATAATTTTAAAGGAGTTGCTCAACTCAAACAACATCTTTTTAGTCATTTTCATATAAAAGATTAAACAAAATTGAGGTATTTTCTAGCACAATCCATTTGCCAATTCGCAAAGGAAATAGGCATTAGATATTCCAGAGGAAACTATCATGTTAGATTGCAAACCTATAAACATGCCTATGGGTCCAAATGTCAAATTTATTCTAGTGGAATCCTTCAAAGATTTAATTATTATTGAAGATTAGTTGAAAAGCTTAATTATCTCCCAATCACAAGATTAGACATTTTATTTCTGACTAGTGTTAAGTCAATTTCTTCAAGCATAGGAAATAGTTAGGATTAATTACCTCTGCGGTCACTGAACTTTGGGGGTTTAGTAACTTTAGTCACAAAACAAATTTCGTAACAAAAAAAGTCATTTTGACTTGAAAAAAGAGATTTGTACCACATGAGATATCCATGTCAACTTAGTCCACACTCCACATGGTTGAATTTTGTCAAAAATTTTCTTTTGACCTTAAAAAAGATATTTCCATCACTGGACAAATGGTGTAGTTGATTGGATTGTCATGTGGATTGATATGACATGGACATCCAGTGATAAAAATCTCTATTTTCTAGATGATTTAGGCTAACAAATGTCAAAAATTTAGGTTTTTTTCCATTAAAAAATTTGTTTTGTGATTAAATTTAATAGACCTCTTAGGTCTAGTAACCACGGGAGAAATTAATCCCAATAATCACTAGAACACAACAATATATGCTTCATTCGATACATCAAGAGAACTCTAAGCCAATAACTTTTGCATGAGAAATGGGGACAAATTGTCAAGTATTTACATGTAGATTGAGTGGCTTCTCCTTCAAATAGATGATCTGCATTAGGATATTGTGTTCTTATTAGTAGAAATTTGATATCATGGAAAAGCAAAAAGCAAGTTGTAACAAGGTTAAGTGTGAAGCAAATTATCAAGCCATGGCCTTAGTTATTTTTGAGCTCATCTACTTAAAACAGCTGCTTCAAGAATTAAAATATGGAGATGTTAATGAAATGAAACTAAATTGTGATTATAATGAAGAATAATAGAGAAATTTATAATAAAGAATAGATTGATTCTCTAATAATTTCATTCACTATGAGTTTGGTAGTTATACATTTACAGAAGAAATGATTATAGAAACTAGTTGTGTCAAAATCCTAAGGTTGAGCAATTATACATAATAATAAAATTAAACAACTAATGTATACATAGGACAACTAATATATACTCAACATATATTCTAACACTCCCTCTCAAGCTAAAGCAAAGCTAAAAATTGCACCTAACTTATTACTAATCAATTTGAGTCCTATTTAAGGTTTTTGTAAATAGATCTCATAATTGATTACCTATTTTAACATGACACGTGGATATGAGATTTTCTTGAATCTCTTCATGAACAAAGTGACAATCAATCTCAATGTGTTTAGTTTATGTTCATAAAACATTGGATTAGATGAGATATAAAGAGCTACTCGAATATCAAACTGTAAAAGTAAGAGTAATGCTATTTTTTCATTCCTTTAATAATTTTACACTATTCATCAAATTATATACATAGCACTTACTAACAAACTATATCTAAGAAATATGATAATCCTTGAAAATAAAGGATTAGATAGAATCTATCACTTAACAATAACTTAGAGATCACAAATCTTACAACAATTTTGTTTTTCTATATCAACCCAACAAAATCTCCTAAATCTTAGAACAAATTTGTTTTTCTAGATCAACCCAAAATCTCACTTCTTAACACTCCCCCCTTAAGCTAGGAATGGATATCTTCCATTCCTAGCTTGTCTATTAGTTCTTGAAAAGTGATGTTAGATAATCCTTTCATAAGGATATTTGCCAGTTGATTTTTTGATGACATGTAGGTAGTGCAAATAAATTAGTTTCTCTATTATGAATGTTGGCCAGAAATAATAATTATGCCAAATTTCCTTTTATGATTAGTTGCAACAATATAAGGATTTAGAATTTTATTTGCTAAGAGTTTCATAGAATAGGTTATTTATATTATTCCCTCATTATGAGAGCCTAAATTATAGCTTTCTTATTTTGTAATAAGACTAGTACTATTTAAAGGACAAAAGCAACAATAAAATCCTAAGTTTTATTTTATCAAAAAGTTACCAAGATCAAAAGCTCTCTCTTAACAAGGTCCAAAAGTTTCATTCTCCCTTTGATGTGTTCAACTATTATTGAAAATAAGTCAATCTAAGAATTGAAATAAAAGTAAAGCAATTAATTTTGATTTTCTTGTAAACTGTCCTATGAAGCAATCTTATTCTTATGTAATTAACAATTTGGTATCAGAGCCAATGTCGAAGGGCAATGGCACTATATCCTTATTGCACGCAGAATGTGTGACCATTGAATCTTTGATGACAACTAGGGTTTTAGGGATTGTAGAAAGGATTGAACAATATGTCAGCAAGCACATCAAACATATGACACTGCAAATCTAGGAACAAATGCAGTATCTTTCAGCTGGATTTTCTAGAATAGCAATTGGGTGATGGTGAATCAAGTAGCAATACACAAGTGCTGCCACATAGAATCATCATAAGTGCCATAGCACCACAAGTCAAGGGTGTAAACTTCATAACTCTTGAGGCTATTCTACGTTATACCAAGCTACATTTTCCTACCTTCGATAGATCTAAGGACCCTTTAAGTTGGCTACACAGATGTGAGCAATTCTTTGAGAACTATTACAAGCAAAAATGATGAAGTGTGGTTGGCTACCTTCTTCATGTTGGGTGAAGCATAGCTGTGTACTATCAAATTAAGCAAGAAAAAGGGATAATCAACAAGTTAAACTTCCAAAATTCATATTCCTTGTGATTTTAGCCTCCAGTGTATAGCAATCCTTTAGGAGATTTGGTTAACTTGAAGCAAATAAAAACTATAGAGATATATCAGTGCCAATTCTAAGAGAAATTAGCTCATGCGAGTTGGTATGTCCCCACCTATCAATAAATAGGACTATTCTTAGTTGGACTAGTAGATTCTATACAATTGGATGTCCAATTATAGAAACCACCTGACCTAGCAATGGCTATGAGTCTAGCCAAAATGTATGAATATAAGTGCAACACCTATACATTGGGAATAATCAGAGCAGATGGCAAGGATCTAGGGTAGATTCGGACACCACAATGGGGCAAACAATTGTACCTTACAAGGGTTATACCTTAACTAGTATTTACAAAGCAATCCACAAGTAGCTTTTATCAAGAGGTTGAACTAGGCTAAATTGGCAGAACAATATTGAAGTGGTTATGTTATAATTGTGATAAACCCTAGACAATATCCTGTCAATGTAAGAAGCTATTTTTGTTAGAATTTGATTATCTTGGTGTTATTAAGGTAGTTTAAAATGAAAATGAGTAACTAGAAGGCATCTATTTACATCTAGAGCTTAAGGGCAAGCTTTTTTTTTTCGTGGCAAGGAGTATTGTTATGGACACTGGCTAGAAATAATAATTAGGCCGAATTTCCTTTTATGATTAGTTGCAATAATATAGGGATTTAGTATTTTATTTGCTATAGGTTTCTTAGAATAGGTTATTTATTTTATTCCCTCATTATGAGAAGGCCTAAAATATAACTTTCCTATTTAGTAATAAGACTAGTCCTATTTAAAGGACAAAAAGCAAGAATAAAATCCTAAGTCTTATTTTATCAAAAAAGTTACCAAGATTAAAAGCTCTCTCTTAATGAGGTCCAAAGATTTCATTCTCCCTTTGATGAGTTTGAATATTATTTAAAATAGGTCGATCTAAGATGAAAATAAAGGAAAAGCAATTAATTTTGATTTTCTTATAAACTGCCCTATGAAATCCTATTCTTGTGTATTTAACACTTGATGAACTGTTTATCTTCCTTGTGCCTCATGTGATCATGTTGTACTGACTTATGGGCTATACTAATTGCTAATTTATTGTCATAATAAAGCCTCATTAGGTTATCCTACTCAATCTTTAAATCATTAAGGATTATTATTAACTATAGCAACTCACAAACCCCTAGTGCCATAGCTTTAAATTTTGATTCTGCACTTGATCTTATTACCACATTTTATTTTTTTACTTCTTAAAGTTACAAGATTTCAACCAAAAAGGCACAGTGACCTAAGGTTGATCTTCTACCCATTATTCAAGGTTGCATTAGCATTTGCTTTTAGAGTTATCCTTCCTTCTCTTAAGAATAGAATTCTTGATCCTAAAGCCCCCTTCAAGTACTACAGTATCTTATGGGTTGCTTTTACATGAGTTTCTCTAGGATCATACATGAATTGACTTACCACACTCATAAGGCAATATCTAGCCTTGTGTGTGTTAGGCAGATCAAATTCCTAATTAAACTTTGATACGATTCCTTATCTACTGCTCATTCTTCATAAGCATCACATAGCTCGTGGTTGTATTCAATTGGTGTTGCTACTAGTTTACAACTTATCTTTCTTGCTTCTTTCAAAGGGTCAAGAACATATTTCTACTGAGAAATAAAAATTCCTTGTTTAGAATGAGCCACTTTGATGCATAAAAAGTATTTTAACTTCCCAAGCTCTTTCAATAAACACACTTTTAGATTTTTGATTCCTTCCTCATCATTTCTCGATACTATAATATCATCTACATGCACATGTAAGATTGCCATTTCCCTTGTTTTTGAGTGCTTTATAAATAAAGTGTGATCTCCTTAACTTTTTTTACAACCTAATGCTTTCATAACTTTAGCAAATCTTTCAAACTAGGGCCTAGGATACTTTGAAACCATAAAGAACCTTTTTAAGTATGCATACCATCCCTCCTCTAGACTCAAATCTTAGGGGAACTTTCCATATAAATTTTTTCATTTAGATTACCATGAAGGAGTGCAATTTTTACATTAAATTAATATAGATTCCAGCCAAAAATAACATCCAAAGAAATCAAGACTCTTATTGTATTCATTTTTGCTACTAGGGCAAAGGTTTTAAGATAATCAATTTATAGGTTTGAGTGTAACCCTTGGCAACCAACCTTATTTTATGCCTTTCAACCGATCCATCTACCTTGTACTTGATCATGAACACCTACCTACAACAAACTAGTTTTTTCCCTTTTTGTAATACAACCATCTCCTATGTTTGTGTTTCTCTAGGGCCTTTATTTCTACCTTTATAACATCCTCTCACTTTTTACCTCCTAATGCTTTAGACAAATTTTTTTGGTATGGAAATTGAGTGGAGATTGCTTAGGAATGTTTTATGGCTTAGAGAGAATTTTTTTATGTCATGAGAAGGTATAAAGGGTGTTTAGTATTGATTTTAGTTCCTTTTCCAAGGGCAATGGATAAGTCTAACTCATCTGTAGGTTTAGTGAATTATTCTATAATTTGATCTAAATGTTTTGTGGTCTCAACTTGAATATTATTTAACTCTTAAACAACAACCTGAGTAGGAGATTAGGGTAGTGTAGTTTGATTGACCAATCCTTTTTTCTTGGAATATACTTGTAGTTTTTTGGTAGTGTTTTGAATTCTCTCTTAGGAATTTTCTGACTCAAGACTCTTGGAGTTTTACAAGACTCAAGTAATGACTTAGATGACTTAGAAGACTCAAAAGTTGGAGACTTTGATAAGAAATCTAAAGGTTTTAAGGAATCAGGCAATAATGATGTTGATACCAGAAAGTTTGGCACCAAAAAATCAAGAGAAAGGTTATTTCTATCTTTACCTAGATTCTCCCTCTGAAAATAGATAGGGCTAGAGAACGACTTTGACTATACAAAGGTTACATCAGCTAGTAGGAAAATTTTTTGGTTTGTGGATGATAACATTTATACCCTTTTTGCGTGGAAGAATACCTAACAAAGACACTTAATTGCACATGAATCTAACTTACCTCTATTTTGGGAGTGAATATAGACATAGGCTATACTACCAAAAATTCTAGGAACCATTTTGTTGATATGTAGAAGTTTAGAAAGAAACTCTTATGTTTCTTAATGGGAGATTGAAATTCAAGGATCCTAAAATGGAACTATATTACTTAGATATGTGGTAGTAAGTACAACTTATCCCTAAAAGTGTTTAAGGACACAAGGATTTTATAATGTTAAGAAGAAGACCTAATTTTTTTTAACCACCCAATTTTGTTGAGGTGTGCTAAGACAAAAAGATTCATGAATAATGCCTTCTTTTTGAAAGAATGAAGAAAGCATTTTGTTGAAATAATCTCTGGCATGTCAGAGAAAAATCTCTTAATTGATGTGTTGAGTTGTGTTTAGATCATTTTGACAAAAATTGAGGAGAATGTTATTGATATAAGCCTTATGTTCTAAGAGATAAACCCACATTACTTGAGTACAATCATCAATAAATAAAACAAACCATTTACAACCCAAAATGTTAGGAACTGTAGATGGTCCCCATATATCATTATGCATAAGAGTAAAAGGAATAACACTTCTTTTATTACTAATAAGAAAGGACACATTTATGTTTATCAAGCTTACAATCACAACAATGAAAAGACCTAATCTCTAAATTTTTTAAAACAAATGGGAACATGACGTTGATAATTTGAAATGATGCGTAACCTCAACAATGATGATAGAGCCACACTTTGGCTTCATCATTTATAACAGACTTAGAAAGAAAGGACTTAGATAGTAGCTATGCCTTCATTTTGTTTGATTTCCAGGTAGTAACAATAATTTTTATCCCTAGCATGCCCAATCATCCTCTCTGTGTTCTATTCCTAAAATTTGCAAAATGAAGGAAAAAAAAGTTATTCGGCATTTGGAGTCTAGTATGAGTTTTTGAATAGGGAAAAGGTACAAATTTACCCTAATATTTGTCTCAGAGTTTTATTTTGCTCTTTAGATTATTTCCTGTAGTTATTAAATCAATGCTAAAAGGCCTTTGTCAGTGTTAGAGAATAGGGGCATTTTAGCACCATTTTCAACAACTATAGGGATATTTTTGCACCATTTTCAACAATTATAAGGGTATTTTTAGCATTATTTTAAATAACTATGGGGCATTTTTACTTTAAAAATAACTTGACGAGCAAAATAGAGCTCTGAGACAAATGTTAAGGGTAAAATAGTATCATTTCCCTTTTGAATAAAAATCAGGTTAGCAAAAATTTTTAGTTCATGAACATTTTTTAAAACAAATGTATTCATATTGATGTCTCCATATCTAGCTACAGTGCTTATGGATATGTCCACAATGGTTATTTTCCTATGACTAGAATAGAGTATAAGAAGAAAACAATCTACGGTTATTTGTTATATGGTCGGTTGCTCTGTAGTTAATTACCTATATTATATGGCATTAGCAACATAAGTAGAAGAAATACCTAAAAAGGCTAAAGTGCATGTACCTCCCATGTTTGGTGATGTTATTTCTAAATATCCCAACAAACTTTTCAACTTCTATATGTCATCTATGTTAAATTTTGGAATAGGTTTTTGGGCATTCTCGGCATTATTACTCTAATCAATGCTAGTAACATAGGCTTATTTTCCATTGTCAGTGTTTCATTTGCCACTTGATGGTTTGCCATTAAGTTTCCAACATTTCTTGCAACTGCTTGTGCTTTTTGTAGTAGGTGCAATGAGAGAATTCTTATTAAAGGGTCTAGATATGCCTTGTGGCTTGTTGTTACTTATTGGCTGCAATGTACTACTATCCTTATGCCTAACCACTTTTGCTATTAAAGCTAATCCATCCATTCCCTAATATTTAAGCATAACACTCCTGTGCCCTTCTTCCCCCTATATGATTGATATAGCTTCATTGAGGGGTGGAAGATCCTCTTTACAAAAAATTTGCACTTTAACCACATTGAACTTTGCATTGAGTGCAGCAAGGAAGTCATATGCTAGCTCCCTTTCTATAAACTATTTCAAGGCTCTTGCATCTTCATCACACTACATCTAGATATATTGATGGTGATTGATTTCTTGCCATAAACTTTGCAACAGATTTGAAACTCTATGATAGAATGAATTCCATATTTAGTGGTTGTCACCTTTGTTCTAAGTTCATAAATTCTAGCTACTTTCAAACTTTAGAATAAGTCTATTCACTAACTTCCCATATTTCCTTAGCCATGCTAAAGAACATAAAGTATCACTAATTTCTAGAATTATGGAATTTTAGAGCCAAAATATTACCATAGAGTCCTATTCATCCCATGCCTCAAACTTGAGATCTTTTTTAGATGGGCATAAGCCCAACAAATGACTTAGCTTCCCTTTTTTTTTAAAAAAATGTCTAAACATATTGAGATCGCTTCAAGCAATTTTGCCTATTCAGACAATAGGCGGCCTAAATGTTCTACAGGTCACTAGTGGCTATGACAGTGTTCTCTAACATGAGTTTATGGTAGCACTAGTTTGTATAGATTTAGACATGGTGGTTTAGCAAGTCCTAATGGAAGATATGGTTAGTTTGGGAATGGAATATTAATAATTTGTCCTAGGAAAGAGCTAAAAGCTTAGATACCATGTAAAAAATCAAAGGAATTCTATTTTTTTCATTCCTTGAATAATTTTACACCATTCATCAGATTATATATAGAGCACCTACTAACAAAACCTATCTAAGAAATATGATCATTCCCAAAAATAAGGGATTAGGTAGACTCTATCACCAAATAATATCTTAGATATCACAATACAAGAAATCTTGCAAACTATTTTTCAAGGTCAGTCTAGAAATCTCTCACTTCTTAACATAGCATAATTTTACAGGTGCAAAAAGCTTAAAACCCAATTTCAGTTAAAAGCTAATGAATCCACATAACTTTAAAAACTAAGTCATAGCTTTATATTCAAATTTTGCATTTGATTTGGATACTACATTATATATTTTACTTCTTCAAGATACCAAATTCCCTCTAAAAACACTACTATGTAGTGGATCTTCTATCAATTTTGAAACTTGCCCAATCTGTGTATGAAAAACATTTAATATTAATATGCTCATAATTCTTATAAAGTATTCCACGATTAAGAGCACCTTTCAAATAGCCTAAGATTTATTCTAGAGGGGCCCAATAATGACAGAGTAGGTAATATCAGGCAAGCCATTATGAGATAATTCAATCTTTTAACTAGCCTTTTGTATTTTTTAGGGTTATCAAATAAGTCACCATCCTTATTCAATAGATGATTATGAGTCACAAGTGTATGGCATGGCTTAGCTCCTAATATTTTGGATTTAGTACACATGTTTTCTCTATGATATAATGCCATTCTCTATGTAACCTCAACACCCAGGAAGTACTTCAATTCTCCCGAATGTTGTGGAACTAAATATGCAAAAAGAATTTAAGAGATGAAATTCCTTCTATATTGCTTCCAATCATGACAATGTTATTGACATAAACAATAATAAGGATTACACTAGATTTAGATTGTCTGTAGGACACTAATTGATCACACTTGCTTTTTTCTATACCAAATGTTTAAATTGCTTCACTGAATTTTCCAAACCAAGCATGGAGCTTTACTTTAACCATACAAGGATTTTTTGAGATGACAAACCTTTCCATACTCCTCTTGAGCAACAAAGCCAAGTGGATGCTCCATATCAACTTCCTTGTATGTCACCATGTAAAAAAGGTATTCTTGATATGTAACTGTTGCAAAGGCCAATCATGATTGGCTACTATAAAAATAAAAGTCAAATAATTGAATAATGTAGTAGAATAATCTATACTCCATAGATTTGAA
Source organism: Hura crepitans (assembly GCA_948208565.1). Lineage (NCBI taxonomy): Eukaryota > Viridiplantae > Streptophyta > Magnoliopsida > Malpighiales > Euphorbiaceae > Hura > Hura crepitans. The sequence goes on from CANXYI010696526.1 coordinate 18,217, forward strand.
CATAGCCTTTGGCTACAAGTTTGGTTATAAATCCATCAAGATTGAACTTAATAGCAAACACCCATTTGCATCCGTAGCTTTCTTTCCTAGTGGTAAATCTACCTTATCTTAAGTACCATATTCTTCTAGTGCATTTATCTCCTTTATCATTGCATTTTACAAGATAAGATGAGATAGTGCCACCTATGAATTTAGAAATAGTTATAGAATCAAGTGAAGCAATAAAAAAATATGATGATGAATGATTGTAGGAAGCAAAGGAGGAAATATGACAAGTGCATATTCTTTTTTTCTTTGAAAAGAACGATTAGAAGTTTAGAATCTATAAAGACTTGATCTGATGGTAAAGCAGTTGATGTAAGACATAATTTAGTATCCTCTTGTCTTCTTAAGTATGTCCACATAATAGGAGGTTGACTAGTATGAAATAGGAATAGAAGAATTATAATTATTTAGTGTGGTTGTAGTAGTAATAATGTACATAAACAAATCATCATCCTCTCGTTGAATAACATAAGTAGAGGATATAGAGAATAAAGGTTAGTTTTCCATAAAATCAACATCAATGGACATCAAATATTTATTGAGATAAAAAAAACAATGATACTCCTTTTGAAGATGAGAATGTCCCAGGAAAACCACTTAAGAGCTTTAGGATCTAATTTAGTAACTTGGGGTCTAACATCTTGAACAAAACATATACTGCCAAAGATTTTATGTTCCACAAGAAAATAGGTTTATTAGAGAAAAAGAAAGCGGTAAAGAATCTCCACATTTAAGATTGAAAAAGGCATGCGATTAATGAGAAAGCAAGCAATAAAAATAGCATCACCTTAGAAACTCTTTAGAACTTGAATAGAAGAGCCTTATTATTTCAAGGAGGTATCTGTTCATCCTTTTCACTACACCATTTGAGATAGAGTATCAACATATGAGGTTTGGTGAAGAATCCCATTCTGAATCATGTAAGACTAAAATATTTCTAGAAGATATTCTTTGGTATTATCACTCTTTATAAATAGTTGTACTGGATTGAGTTTTTTTTTATCTTAAAAGGCATAGAAATGTGAGTAACAATTCAAAATGATTTTTCATTAAAAATAACCAAGTCACATGAGAATAGTCACTAATGAAAGAAATAAAACATTTCAAACCAAATTTAGAAGTAAAAGAAGATAGTCCTTAAACATTTGAATGAACAATTTTAAAAGGAAAACTTGCCCTCTTATTGATTTTAAGGTATAATTGAATGTGATGGTGTTAACAATACTCACAATCTAAAGAGAAATATTGGATAACTATGAATAAAGTTTTTTCAAAATGGATAGCAAGGGATGCCCTAACTGACTATGTGCCTTGAATGGTGTAGACATATTGGAACAAGCAATGACATTTGGCGTCTGAGTGTCTAAAACATAAAGGCCTCTCAATTCATGTCTTTTACCAATAATCTATATAAGACATACAAGGTAAAATAGTAAGAAAGAATGAGATGGCACAATTAAGGTCTCGGGTAAGTTTGCTAGTTGAAATCAAATTGGAAGAAAATTTAGGTTAACTTGGGAAAAATGTCAAAGAAATAGATGGGGGTGTGAGTTTAGCAATGACAAAGCTAAGAACACAAGAATGTGAACCATTTACTAATGCAACAAGTGAAGAAGATGAAAGTGATTGGAATGTGAAAAGGACTAAGAGTTACTTGTCATGTGATTTGTTACACCCAAGTCAATGACCTATTTTTTGGTTTACTAAACTTGGCAAAAGTAGTGACAAGAGTAGAAGTTTTCAACGATTCCTAATGCTTAGAAAATTTGGCATAGTCCCCTAGAGATCAATACTAATTTTTTAGAGTCATGCTTATAATTGCAACATTAGCTAACTATTCATGCTAATTTTTGTTTTGCAGTTTTTTATAGAAACACTTTATATATCTAGCTTCATAAAAATAATAAAAGACAATTAGTCTAAAATCCTAGTTGTCAGAGCTTTTATTAGTTCGTTTCCTCTACCACCTCTATTCTCTTTGGTCCAATTGTTTAGGACAACAGTAGGTAATACTGGATGAGTACTCTCAATGTGAAGTAAATGAGTGAAAACATCTTAAAGTGTGTGATTTCCTAAGTAAAAGATTTGTGCCTTGGCTATATCAAACTCATAATAAAGACCAATAACTCATTATAGCCATTTGTTCCCTCTAAGCGTGTTGAACTTTTATGACAGTAATAAAGGGCATTAGC
>CANXYI010696528.1:0-12125 GCA_948208565.1 Hura crepitans
GAAATACCTTGTAAAGCCAAAAACAGAGTGGTTTGAAACCCTACTCTTATTTATACCTCAAGTTAATACAAAATTTCAATTTTGAATTTTTAATATTATCCTTTTTCTCAAATGGATTTTAACATTAAAAATAAATCACACATTCATATAGAAAGAATAACAAAATATATGTACAAAAATAAATAAAATGCTTGAAATTAAAAATATCATATATAAAGTTATGTGATTGATTGCCTTGAGACCTTTGGTTCTCACATGTCAATTTTAGAAAACAAATTTTATTATTGTGACTTTTATTAAGGAAAAATCAAAATCCATTTTATTTAAGAAACCAATTAATTAGGTATAAAAAGATTTTGATTATTTTTTATAATGTGCAAAAATAATTTTCTACCCATTACAACATTCACGGAATATACAGGGAAATAATCAAAATAAAAATAGACTACATGACAATTACCTAAAATACATTCTAACTGAATAAAAATAAAATTGCATTTTGAAATATCATATTGCAATCAATCTAAATAAAATGAATAATAATAAGGAGGATAAGCAGAAGAAAATAAAGAGCAAAATAAAAGCAATAGAAAAGAAAAAGAAATAAAAATAAAGGAATGGCATTCATCGATGTTTAATAAAACAGTAGAAAGAAAAGATAATCAGACCTTAATAAATCAAACAACTCACATCATAACAAAATTAAAATTTTAGTATGTGAAATAAAATAAAAAATTAAAAGAATAATCAAATGAATAAAATGACAATAATGTACAAATAATAAATTATCACTTATAACTAGTGGATGGATAAAAGAAAAAGAAAGAATAATAAAACAAAAAGGAGAAAGGTTGGTCGCACTATGTATAATTGCCTTTTTAAAAGATCTTGAAAACGTTGAAAAATTGTGTAGAAAACCTTCAGAAAATATGAAAATGGTTTTTAGAAAGCCTTTTTTGAGCTTTTAGTGCACATATATCGAGAAGAAGTCCCCAGTTTTGAATATAAACCTCTAATTTTTATACAAAAACTTCGAGGCTAAAAATGGCCATTTTGGAGGCAAAAACAGTTGTTTTCCCCCTAAATGACCATTTCCCTTGCGAAAACGGTGGTTTTCATGAAAATGACCCTTGTTCTTATGAAGATGGCTATTTTTTGAAATATTTTTTTACTCCATACCACAAGGGGTTTCACCCCTTGCACCCCTATTGGCATCATTGTTGGGTATCAGGCTTGGGCCTATCGGCTTGAGCCCTCAACCCATCATAGACGCCTATTTTTCTCGCATTTCAAGTCGCATTATGAGAAATTTCAAGTCAGGCAAAGACTTAAAGGCAAAAATTTTTAAGAAAACTTTGATATCTTTAAACTAGATGTTAACTTCCTTATTTATCAAGAATTTTGGTCCTTTCTTCATCATTAGGCAATCCGAACATGAGATCCCTAGAAAACTAGTGTTTACAATACCATACTATTATGTGATGCATCTTTCTTAATTTATGGCACTTATGTGTAACTCTTAAAAACTAAGAAACACCTAAACTGGAGCTTTGATACCCCTAAATGTGACACCTTTACCCGATGCAAATGTCAGACTCAAATAAAGAGTGTACACAAAAATGTGCTATTTTAAATTACTTAAGCTTTTACAATTACTTAAAAACTTGAATAAATTAAAACCTTCTAAAAACATATTTGATTAGAAATTTAATTCTTCAAATTATTTAGTTAAAAAAATAAAAATTCACTTTAACATTTTAAAACCATTTTGGGAATCCTCATGTCTAAAATTTGACAGCATAATGGTTGTACCAGGATAGTATCCTAAAATAAATAGTAACCCTATATAAGTAAAAGCATAAGAACTCAAAACCCCACTACTATGAACATCTAATCACTCCAAAAAAAAAACAAATAGCACAAACCACAATTCATGCACTAAAAGGAGATATCATACATGCATATAAATAGAGTTTAACTTGCTTTAATAGTTACAAAAATATTACCTCCTAGATTAGCCCTAAACCCTCTTTTATTACATATAAGTGCCATAAATTAATTATATCACATAATAAATATGTATATAAGAACAAAAATATGAATACAAGAACAAAAATACCGAGAAGTGTCATTCTCTTGATGTGTAACAACATGAGGCTTTGACTCAAATCTGGTTCTTTAACCTATGCATTGCAAAAAAAAAAATGATGTGCTAAGCAAATTTGCTTAGTGGTGTAATCAAGGAAATTTAAGTGCTCATGTACTCACAAGCATATGTGTATAGTGAGGGAAAATTAACATTCAATTATATATGTGTAAAACCTAATGTACAAATAAGTAGAAAACATGTATATGACTTAAACCTCATAAAACATGCATATTGTCATAAGCAACATTCATCAACTTTATTGAACATTAATTATCAACCTTTTTAATGAACTTCAATATTAACATAATTTTATTGCCCATACTTAAGATAACATATTCCTATTCTAGATAACGGGGATGCCCAGGCTATTGAGGCCATCAGGACCACAAAGGCCTAGAAATCTAGACTTAAAGGTCATCAGGATTATGATAATCCAACAATTCAGACTCGAAGGTCATAAAGACCTTAAATAGCCCAACAAATCTCTATATAAGACCTGTAGGTCATTAAAATCAACATAAGGCCCATATGTCATGACATTAGGTATAGAAATACCCTAGCAACTATTAATTCTCTAGTTAAGTAGTCAACCTATCCATCTAGATTGTTAACTCGTATGGGTTAATCACCAAAATTTTATTTTCTTAGTGTCACCATTTTAAGTTGCTTAAGTAATTTCGGAATATGGTTGGGCCAACAAATGACCAATTGAGAAAATATAAATCTTTATACTCTTATTATATTTTATCATATGAATTTAACATACAGTATCATGCCTTTAACCTTATGCCTTTAAAGACTTATTTTCCCATGTTACATGACATGAACATATATTAATTACCACAATAACATAAATTATGTTCACATATCATATTCAAAATCATCAAACTCAATTTGGTCATTAATTCATGACTACCATTACATTATGCCATTCATGAAATTTTGGCGATAAGCCATCAAGCATATCTCATATTCATATGAATCATGCATTAAACAATATCATATGGTCTAAATATTATCATCATTTATGGCTTCCTATTCGACCATAACACAACCTAAACTTTCATAACACATACCACATTCTCATGTATAATACACCATACACATAACCATATAACCACATTTATAAGAATAGATCCTTGTGTGCATGCATAACTCAACACACATAAACATGATTATTTTTTAAGTCATTCGGCCTTAGCTTATGCATATATATAATACCCATTTGATAAGTTCCATGCAACATGACATGATATCCAATTCATCCATCACTATACATGTATATACCTTTTATCATGTCTTAAAAATCATCAACAACATACCCATCTACACCATGTTACCATTTGGCCATCATACATTTACTCTCCAAAATATCCAATAATCTCCATTAATGCAAAAGATATGCATATGGTTAAATATCATCATCACATATGGTGACAACTTAATATACATACATATTACACAAATTGTACACACATGCCTATATTAGGCCTTTAGGCCATATCTTTCAAATACATCAACCATATAATTCAACACATTTAAGGCATCATAAACATAATATACAATTTAGCTAACAACATAGACATGCATTTGTGCTCATAAATGATCATGCCTCACTTTTATATATAGTGGACACAGTTTTATTACAAATTTTCACATACACATATACACATTAAATTTCAATGATTGCACTTATAATGTGTTAAAAATACACCATTGAGCTAAATCATACCTTATATTTACCCTTATCCTTTTAATTGCCACCCAGCATAACTATACAACATAGATTCATTTTGTAAAAATTTGTAAAAAGTGATACGGGTTCAAAAATCAAAACTGGCTACATATATATGCTCTTAGGCATCTAGAGAATAAAAGAAAAACTTAGCCAATGAAAATAAGGTTACTCTTAATCTCAACTCAAAAATTATGAAATTCCATAGGTTTTCTTGCAATCTTTTGCTATAATTGGTGTCTAGAGGCTATACAGGTTTAAATTTGTGGCTTGAATGAATCAATTTTATGGTAATTTAAGGAACCAAGAAAAGAAAAAGGAAGGTTTTCTTCCTTGCTAATGGCATCAGCCAGCAATAGGAAAAGAGGGGGAGGAAGACAACTATTCCATATTTGACTCCCTATTGACCATTTTATACATGTGTAGAATTCTTAAAGTAAATCCATTACAAGCCAAAATCCCTTCTTCTTTGCTTCAAATAACCCTAAAAAATTCATTTAAACCATACCCCATGAAAAATAGAGCTCGAAAACCATGAAAAATTGTTTAATACAAAACTTTTTATTTTTACTCGATTTAATAAAAATACTTCCCGACATCCAAAAATTTTAATTGTAGTGCCAATGGACTATTTAGAAAATTTGAGTATCAAGTTGTATCGATCCCAAAATTTTCTAAGCAAAATTTAAATATTTTACGGTTCAGCTAAAACTAGGTAACTATTCATGTGACACTATCATAAAACTTAATTGTCTTTTTTAACCATCCAAATGTTTGCTTCAATTTTTATCCAAAATTATGTTATGAATAAAACTTCCATTTAGTAAGATTAGTTTGACTAGACCTTAAAAAACACTATTCACATCCCAAGAAGTACTTTTTATAACTCTAAGATTTTTCGGGCATAACATATATGGTGTCAAGAACTAGAGGACAGAGGGAGGTAGATGAGTTTTTTTTAAATGGTCTAAGGTCCATGCTTAAGTAAGAAATAGAGGAACAAATTAGTGGCACATGGCAATCCAATGGCACATATTAATTCTCATATTAAAACTCATAAAAAAAAATAATTTTAAGAACCACATACATCATTTTAATTATCTTTTACTACCATTAATTAAGAAAATATGCAATTTAAATATCTCAAAAAAATTATAATTTATTTTTAAGAGGAACTATTTATTTTAAGCGATTATGTCATTAATTAATTTCGTTTAATTAATTTCTGATGTCAAAAAATTCCAAAGTTAGTGCCATTGGCTTAGTTAGAATTTTTTATCATCATATATGCTATTTTTAGATTATTTTGAGCACTTTTGAAATATTGAGTTGTTCAGCTTTAACTAGGTTACTATTCTCGAGACACTGCAGGAAAAACTTTACTTGCATTTTTAACCCCTTAAATGAATTCAATTTAATTTCAAATTTCACCAACAATTTTGTTGTAATTAATACTTTCATTCAACAATATTAGTACATCCCAAGTCTTGAGAAGTACTATTCATTGTTCGAAAAGTACTATTTATAATATCAAAAATTACGGGCCTTACACTTGATGCCAATAAATTGAATAAAATGACTTCAAAATCTAAGAATAGTTCATAGAAGTGAGAAAGTAATTATGTGTTAGACAAATATATTCCACTTCCTCTTATTGGTGTTCCTACAAGGTGTGGGAAGCTTTTTTGAAACTACATGGTGATATTAGTGCAATTATGATTGCCTCTATGTCTCTCAAGCTGTAGAAAGAGCATTGACATTCAAATGATCATTATTTATCATCTTATGAAATAAAAAGGTATAAGATATCTGTAATTTTATTCAATTTAAAGATAGTTATGGTTTAACTCGACATTTTGTTATAATGTCCCTCTACTAGGCAATTTACTTAGCAATGAGTGTGAGTCGCCACCTGAGTGGTCAATCCGAAAAGTAAACCAAAGAGATTCTAGTGTTCTGGAATTCCTCTTATTTATGCCCACTATTTAATGTCAGTTTTGTACCTCTATAGTTTTAATTTTTATTAATTCCTTTAAGCATGCGATTATTATGATTAATAAAAGCACATTCACCCATAAAAGCGATTGAATTAATAATTAAAGTAAGTAAAGTTATCATACATTTAAAGTAAAAAAAATCATGCACATCTTATATACATGAAATTAGACTAATTTATTTAAACAAGGACATTAGTCCCAAAATCATTTTTATTGTATAGAGGGAACTACAGACATTAAGTCTTTAGGGCTCTTAGGTTCAGTTTGCATAATGATGATAGAAAGGATAAAAATCCTAAAAATGGATTTTTTACATCCAAACCAAAGATCTCAAACCTTTTTCTAAAAAAAATCGAAAACGGCTGTTTTTGGCCAAGAATGGCAAAAATGGCCGTTTTGACCGTTTTGGCTCCAAAAACAGTCGTTTCAGCCGTTCAGCCCAAAACAGGCGTTCCTGTCTATGGAATGGCCATTTGAGGCCTAGAATGGCTAAAATGGCCATTTTGCTTTTGAAAATGGCCGTTTTGCCCAAAATGGGCGTTTGGCCTTGGGAAACAGTCGTTTTAGGCGTTATTATGCTGAAAATGGTCGTTTTAAATGCAAAATGCTCATTTTATGCCTCGAGGGTCATGCATAAAAGCCAATTGGGTCATTTTAAATTGAGGTTCGTCAATTTAAGCAGAGGGAAAATATTCTAGAGAGAGAAATTGCACAAAAAACACAAAAATACTCTTCTAACTGCATTTTTTTGGGTTTTTTTCCAAGATTCAAGCATTGTTTTCAATCTAAGTTGAGATCTTTCGGAAGGTAAATATACCACTGTGTTGACCGACCTATTTTTTATCTATTTTTTGCTTTTTTTTTTCTTTACTCATTTTATTTGTCTACTAGTTAGATGTGGTATATTATTTCTGCCATACTTTTGCATTTGTGAGACTGCTTATTTTCCTTTAGTTTTGCCCATGCCTTTATTTTTTATTCGCATCAAAAATATTATTTTTTGGTCATTTGGGCTGATTTTACTTTTCTTCTCGCATTATCCATCTACTAGTTAGATGTGGTAATTTATTTGGGCTATATTTTGTATTTTTGTGACTGTTAATTTTTATTTATTTCTTATCTGTCTTTTATTTTTTATTTGCATCAAAAATATTATTTTTTGTCATTTGGGCTGATTTTATTTTACTTGTTGCATTACCCATCAACTAGTTAGATGTGGTAATTTATTTGGGCAATATTTTGTATTTTTATGATTGTTTATTTTTATTTAATTTCTATCTATTTTTCTATTTTTCATTCGCATGCTAATATATTATTTCTGCTATTGTGAAACGAGTTACTTGAGTATTTGGGGGTTGATTATTGTTATTATTTTCTATTGCTTGTTAGATTGTATTTTAGGCATCCCAAAATATAATTTTTTATTTTTTATTCAGTTATATTGTATTTTAGGTAATAGCTTTGTATTTTATTTTTTATTTGAATTATTTTCCTGTATATTCTGTGATTGCTATAATAATTAAGACAATGATTTTTCATGCAACCAAAAAAAATAATCAAAGCATTTTTATTTAATTAATTGGTATTTTATTAATAAAATGGATTTGATTTTTCTTAATAAAAGTCATAATAAAATTATTTTCTAAAAATTAACATGTGAGAACCAAAGTTCTCAAATTAAATCCATTCCCTAATTTATGTATGAAACTTCTAATTTCAATTCTGAGATATTCCATGAGTGCTGAATTAGGTAAGAAAAATGGTTTTATGCGTCAATAAGGAATAATAGTCAAAATCATATTTTTACCAAATTAATTTGTGTTTTGTTAATAAAATAAATTCCAATTCTTTCTTAATAAAATTTTCAATAGTAATAATTATTTTTTAAAATTAACATTTGAGAACCAAAGTTCTCAAGCCATTCTTTCAAATAAAAATCCCCATAATAAAATTCAATTTTCCAAATTGATCTTTGAGAACCAAAGTTCTCAAGCCATTCTTTCAAATAAAAGTCACCACAATAAAATTCATTTTTTCAAATTAGCATATGAGAATTGAAGTCCTCAAACCCATCATCTGATTTTAAAAGGTTACTATAATAAAATCCATAAAATTGGCATGCGAGAACCAAAGTTCTTGAAATAATCAATTGCCCAATTTCATGTATGTTATTTTGATTCTAAGTACCTATTTATTTTTTTGTAAATATATTATGTAATTTCTACTTCATGAATGTGTGATTTACTTTAATTGCAAAATATCACTTGCAAAAAGGAATAGTATCATAAATTCAAAATAAATTTCTGTATTAATTTGAGGTATAAATAAGAGTAGGGTTCTGAACGACTCTAGTTTTTGCCCCACAAGGTATTTCTCGACTCAGTTGGTTGGCAACTCCTACCTTGTGGTGCCTAACTCTTATCTCTTAAGCTAATCAAAAAAGGGTAGCCCTAGATTCCTTTGGCTTCCTTCTCATCTTTTGAGACTCGAGGAGTGTGCCTTAAGTTGAGTCTTAGGCTAATTCGGTTTGATCAGTCTTAGGGAAATAAAAGGGATGCAAATTGTGGTGACTCCATAGGGGACATTGTAAGACCATACTCCAAAAGTACCTCAACTTAATATAGAACTTCATATTTTGAATTTATGATGTTATTTCTTTTCGTAATTACATTACATGCTAAAGCCATAGAATAAGTTAGGTGTTTTTTTTATACCTTAATGTCATTTTAAAGCATGAACCTAATTTCACTCAAATTGGAAGATTGTTAGAGGTAGCATCAAATATAAGCCTCATGCCTATAAGGTATATGAAATGGTGAACCGATTAGTTGTATGCTCATAACGAGATAAGCCCATCATGGAGGGACCATGTTTGGATGACCATAATTGGCACGACCAAACGATCAGCCCATGTAGTGGCCAATAGCAATTTCCCTTAGGCACCTTGGTTAATGAGGCATTGTATGCTATGTGGACCAATATACGTGAAATGTGATTTAATCATCTCGAAATGCTATAGAACCCATTAGGCCTTTTTTAATGGGAATGGGCTAGACCCTGAATTTTGACTCGATTGAACATATCTAACATATATGGGCCAAGTATTTTGCATGGGCTTTTCCATGATAGAGAAATAATGTTTGGCTACATATCATTTATTATTTGAACCTATTAGGACCCCTGATGTCCCATAGGTAAGCCCTTCTAAGAAAGAGCACGAGACCTCATGTTTAGGAAGAAATAAGGTTAGAAGGCTCTTACTTGTGATTGTTGTTGTACACATTGATATGCATAAGCACTTCATGCAGTCATATGCATTCTCATTCCATCATGTCTAACCTTTTATCTTGATGCTATCATAGATCCTCGAGCTATTTAGGTACGGGGGGCGGACGATGGGATAGTTAGAGAAGAATTCACATCTACCACTTACAGCTTGACAAGTATAGTAGGGCATGATGAAAGCAGTTCTTCTACTCTCAATTTTGAGAATAGGATGGATAAAAAATTTGACGAGTTTTAAAAGGGAATGATGGATATGGTTTCTAAAGCAATCGCAGAGATGGTTCCTACTATTGGGTCACCACCACATGCTCAAAAAGAAGCAGCTACTCCTGTTAGAAAGATAGCAGCTACTTCAAAGGAATTGGTATAAGGAAGCAAGCCACAAATGTTAGGGGTAAAGATAAGAAACCTGAGTACTTTAACCTAGAGTATGATTTTTTCAAAGACTTGATTGCTCCTCAAAAGTTTAAGGGTGTTGCAATGAAAAAGTTGGAAGAGAAGATGGAAACAATGGCTAGGCTTATTTGCATGGGTAAAGGGATAGATCCCGAGGAACTATCCTTAGAATTTAAGGAGATTTTACCTTTTAAGTTTAAAATGCTAGAATTGCCCAAGTTTGATGGGACTTTAGATCTAAAAGCTCACATTAAGCAATACACCATGGTTAAGATAGGCACTGATCTCAGTACTAAATAGAAGGTAGCCTATTTCAGTTTGACATTGCAAGGAAAGGTGATCAATTGGAACCATGGGTTAGAAAGGAAAGTTAAGGAAGACTAGAGTAAGATCATGGAAACTTTTATTAGTCAATATGACTACAACACTCATATGGAGGTCACTATGAAAGACCTCAAGTTACTTAGATAGAAACCTATCAAGGTGGAGGTATCAAGTGCTAAAGATGAGGAAGAAGCCAAAAATGTCTGATTAGATCCACTTGTTCATTAAGAATGCCAATCCTTATTTGAAAGATAGCTTAAAGGCTAAGGGGTTAAAGGAATGGGAATTATTGAAGCACATAGCCATAGATATATAAAAGGAGCATAATGAATAGAAAAAGAGTTTAGAAGGGTTTGGTAAGAGGAGGAATCAAGGAGCGAGGAATGTAAGTAGAGCTAGTTTCAGGCAAGGATCTAGTTTTGGGCAATCTGTTGAGGTATCCACTGTTATAAGGCATTATTCAAATCTAGGTAAGCTATTATCTTGTTGTTTGAAGCAGTTTCAAAAAAGGAGAATGCTTTAACCTCTACCTTCTAAACTTGCCAAAAGTGAGGGCCAGTCTTACCATAGAGGAGATCTATACTGCCAACACCATCAACACACTAGTTATGACATTAATCATTATCACACTTTGAGGGATAGGATTCATGATTTGATTGATTCAAGACAAATACCTAATTTACAATAGAGGTAGAAAAAGCTAGGGTACATATACAAGAGTTCCTCCTCTGGTCAATATAGTTAACTCGAGTCTCCCAGAATGGTATGTACTCTAGGATTTGTATAAGAATGATTATTTAGCTATGACAAGAAGTACCAAGGCAAATCAGAGTTAAGTATGCATGATAAACATATGGGTTATGGATAATGAGAGTGAGTTGAAAGATCAAGTTCAAGACTTATAGGTAGATTCTGATATAGAATAGAAGTTGAGTGAGGAAGCAGAAACCAAAGTAGTGACCTACAGTGGTCGAGTAGTGCCAGAAGTAGAGAGGGATCAAATTCCTCTGATGGTGGAGAATAAAGAAGATGTTATGACAAAACAGTTAAAGAAGACTCTCACATAGATCTTGATTTGGGATCTATTGTGACAGTCCACCTCTCATCAATAAAAAGTAGTCGAAACATTATGTGTGGCAACCGTTTCAACTACCATATCACCATCCAAACTGGTAGCAATGCTAAAAGGAGAGGAGGATACAAGAGTCAGCTTTTCTAATACGGATTTACCACTCGAAGTGCATCATCATAACCGTCATTTGTATATCAAAGCAGAAATGATGGAAAACACACAGCCTGTGTAATGGTGGATGATGGGTAATCGATTAGTGTGTGCCTACTTAAGGCTATAGTAGCGTATGGAATTAAGGATTTGATGATCTCCCAGTCCAAGCTTACCATTATGGTTTTTAACAACATAAAGAGACAAGCATATGAGACTTTCAAGGTCAAAGTTAAAATGGGCGTGATTGTGGATGATGTAGAGTTTGTAGTGGTCGATATTCTTGCGAACTTCTCTCTGCTTTTGGGAAGGCCATGGTTCCATAAGCTGGGAGGAGTTCCATCGACACTGCATCAGATGATAAAGAACCCCTACAATGGTGAGATAGTGACAATCAAGGCTATGAGGGAGAATTAGGTGTCAATGCTTAAAATAGCTAACCAGCCATTCAATGGTTTCCATATTGCTAGAATCATTTTAGAAGAAGAGGAAAACCCTAAGGTGGTGAACATGATGAAAAAAATGAACTATCTACCTAGAGCAGGATTGGGACATGCTTTAAAGGGTTCAATTTTAGTTATCCAGCCTCAAGGACAGGGGATTAAAAGGGATTGGGATATATAGTAAAGACATTAAAACCGAAGAAGGTGAGAAAAGATATCCCTATCATAGAAGAGAGTTTTGTCGGGGTCAAAGGGAATGTTAGTTATTATAAGGAATGCGAGCTGGCTATCATTGAGGGACAGGTTATGCTAAGATTCGAGATCTTTAGTGATGTATTCGATTAGGTTGCAAATAAAGTGAAAGTCATTTTAGATTTTTGGGATGATGAAATTATGATTAACATGACAGAGATAGAAATCAGACATGAAGAGGAGATCCTGATTGCTGCTATACTCCAGGATAAAGGGAAGAAAAGATGCAAGAAGAAAGTATGCTTGAGAGTTCTTATGATAATTTATATGTACTTGAACTTTTTAATGATGATGTTCCTATTTCCTTTTTTAATAATATGAA
>CANXYI010696536.1:0-19585 GCA_948208565.1 Hura crepitans
AGACTTAAATAAAGCATGCCCTAAGGATGACTTTCATTTACCCTATATTGATGTACTAATGGACAATACAACTATGGCTGCCGTGTATTTCTTTGTTGATAGCTTTTCAGGGTATAACCAGATCCTAATAAAAGTGATAGATAAATGCAAAACATGCTTTATAACTAAATAGGGAATGTATTGTTAGAAGGTAATGCATTACAAACTAAAAAATGTAGGTGCAATCTACCAATAGATGGCCACTAAGCTTTTCCATGACATTATGCACAAGAAAGTTGAAGTCTACGTGGATGATATGATGGTGAAGTGCACCAAAAGGGAAAACCACTTTAAAGTATTAAAAAAGTTTTTCTAAAGGTTGGACCAATTAAACATGAGGCTCAACCCCAAGAAATGTGTCTTTGGAGTAACATCAAGAAAACTGTTGGGATTTATGGTCAGCAAAAATAGGATTAAAGTAGATCTAGATAAGGTAAAAGCTATCTTTGAAATGCCTATTCCACAATCAAAAAAGGAAGTCAGAGGATTCCTAAGTACACTATAATACATTATCCGGTTCATAGCCAAACTCACATCGGTTTGTGAGCCTATATTTAACCTGTTATGCAAGGGAAAACCAAAGAAATGGAATGAATATTACTAGAAAGCCTTCCAAAATATCAAATAGTACTTAACCAAACCTCCCATCCTAAGATCACTGAAACTTAGAAAGTCCCTAATCCTATTCCTTGTAGTCGAAGAATCTTCCATAGGAGCTCTCATTGTGTAAGCAAATGAGTCTAGAATAGAGAATGCAATCTACTACTTAGGCAAGAAATTGCTCCCATACAAATAAAAGTATGTAGAAGTTGAGAAGATATGTTTGGGAGTAATTTATGTCTCTAAAAAGCTGTCTCTACTTTCAATCATACAAAGTGGAGGAGATAGCAAACACGATCCTCTTAGGTACTTGCAAACTGCACCTTCTCTAGTAGGTTAGATAGGCTAATGAATTCTACTTTTGCAGGAGTTTGACATCTCCTATATCACTAAAAGGACAATCAAGGGTCAGATAGTAGCAGAATTTCTAGGGCAACACACAATCTAAGAAAAGTAACATGAATTTAAATTTCCAAATGAATATTTAGGGACAGTGTTCCAAAAAGGAAGGAAAATGTTCTTCAATGGAGCAGTCAACCAAAAAAGCATAGGTGCTGGTTTACTAATTAACAATCCAGAAGGTGAACAGATATTCCTGGATAGAAAATTGCAGTTTCATGTAACTAACATTGTTGTCGAGTATAAAGAATGCATTTACAGCCTCAAAACTCTATTCTAGTTAGGGGCAAAAGTGATTGATATATACGGGGATTCTATGCTATTTGTGTAGCAAGTAAAAGGTAATTACGAGATCAAGGATGAGAATAAAACCAAGTCACTGATGCCTTAGCCACTTTGATGTCAATTTCAAACCTCAACAAGAAGGATTTGCCCAAGCCCATGTACTTTAGCAAATAGAGATTCCTTACCTACATGGGATAGTCAGCACTGCTACCAAACAAACCAATGTTGATTTTCCTTGGTACCATGACATCCTAGTATACTTGGAAATCGGATAGTATCTAGAACATATGACTGAGAAAGATAAGTTATTAATTCAGTTCATTTCCTTTTCAAGGAATATTGTATAAAAGGCAGTTGGATGGCATTCAGCTAAGATGTGTAGATGAATTTGAAGCTCAAAAAATACTCATAAAGGTGCATGAAGGCATCTGTGGTCCTCATATGAATGGAAGAAACTTGGCAAAGAAGATTATGAGATTGGGGTACTACTAGCTAACCATGGAAATCAACTATTGTGACTTTATAAGTGTCAAATTTATAGGAACTTTAGTCACCTAACACCTAATGATTTGACCAACTTGTCATCCCATGGCCATTCTCTATATGGGGTATCAACATAATTAGAGAAGTAAGGCTGTCTGTAGTAAGAGGGCATAAGTACATAGTAGTAGTAATTGATTACTTCTCTAAATGGGTTGAAGCTGAATTTTTCAATAAATTAGGGGCAAGACAGAAGGAAAAATTTATTGAAAGAAATATCATTTATAGGTATAAGTTGCCATAGCAATTCATCTCATATAATGGGGGTATAGTTTCAGGGTGAGACTAGGCTGCTCTTACAGAAATACAAGATAAAGTATCAAGTCTTCCTATACTAACCTCAAGATAATGAGGTGGTCAAAGTAGCTAATAAGAATGTTAAGAAAATTTTGCAAAAAATGACAATTACCTATAAAGATTAGGTAGACATGTTACCCAATGCACTGTAGGGATACAAAATAACTGTCAGGACATCTACGCAAGCCACACCCTATTCATTGGTGTTTAGGATAGAGGCAGTGCTGCTAATAGAAATTAAGATCCCTTTATTTAGTTTTGTGCTGGAAGTAGAAATATTGAAAGTAGATGGGCTAGGAATAGATATAAGCAGTTGGCTTTGGTTGATGAAAAGTGACTTAAAGCCCTTTATCACATGCAATTGTATCATAAGAGAATTGCTAGAGCCCATAATAAGAAAGTCAAGCATAGTCCCATACGAGAAGGTGATTTGGTACTAAAACAAACCATGCCTTTATTAGCGGATCCTAGAGGAAAATTCAAGCCAAATTAGGAAGGCCCATACATGGTCAAAAAGATACTTAAGCATGAGGGTGTCAAAATCTTAAACTCAAAAGGCAATGAATTCTCAAAACCTGTCAACATTGATAAGCTAAAGAAGTACTTCTATTAAAGATAAAGGATAAAAAAAAGAGTTTGCTAAGTTAAAAACCTAAACAGGGTAGCTTAGGAAAAAATTAGGACACCTCGATGAGGTGAAAACCTATCGGCACTTCATGCAAAAAGTTAAGGGATCTGAGAGAAAATATCTAATCGAGAAAACTTTTCAAAGCTGATTGTTAATGATAGTATCACCAATGGGAAATTAATATATTTGCCAACATTAGGCAACTTAGTTTCAAATGCGATTAATAGCAAAAATGCTTTAGTCATGATCATTATGCAAACTTCCATTAAGTGAGAAAGATCATATAAGTAACTGAACTTTAAAAGTCTAAACACATCTTTTCTTTTCAAACATAGAAGTTTTATCCTCATATTTTCTCTTTAGTACTAATGTCCTATTTTCTCTATATGTACCTAGAATCTAATCTCTGTAATTATCATTTATACTGATGTTGCTAGTCATATAATCAGATATATCTCTCAATTTAGCATGATGACTCCATAAGTTGAGAAAAGAGAATAAGAAATGATGTGTTAATAGCCCACCTTGAAACCCTAAAAGTTCAAAAAGGACTTTTTACAGTAGGCCAAATTGCCATTAGATTTGAGAAGGGAAGTAAAACATAGCATGCCTTAATCCAATCAAGGGAACATAGCCCGAATGGCAAGATAGAGAAAAATGGGTGATCTTCCATTACGGACACCTCCAGCGGACTGCAACAATGGTACTAAGCTATTTAGTCCATTGATCATAAAGTGTTAAATTTCTTCTCAAGTTTCTTTTCACAATGGTTATTCAAAGCATACTTAATCCAAAACTTTTCTAAAGGAGATACAAGCAGTCCTAATTTCTTTTGTAACTAAATCTATAAAAAAAAATAGGCCATTAGGTTGGAAAATCCATAAAGGACCACCTAAGCAAAAGTTAGGCAAACCTGATAGTGCAAAAACCCTTACAAGCATGCTAGGCAAAAGTTAGGGTTAAAAAAAATAAAGCTAGAGGGAAAACCCGCACGGGTTCTCTATGCATACTTGTAAAAGAAGTGGGCTTCCAGTTACAAAGTCAATATCCTCTCACTTTAAAGCATTCAATCCTCGAATGGTTTTAGCTAAGAAGACACCAAAGGGATTATGGCTGGAGAATATTTCGATCAGAATTTGGAGGACCTTGAAATCACAAAGCTCATCTTTGAAGGTGACTACTAAAAGGTTACCAAGGATGCATAGCAATACACACTTAGCCTATTTCACCAAGTTGAGGGGAAATTTGTGAGCAAAGTCCAAAATTGCTTATAGAGAAATTAGGCCTACACCTAGAATCACCTTCTAAGCCATAAAAGGAGAAATACCTAAAGCAAGAACAATATTCATGCGATAATACTCCTCAAAAGATGGAAGAGCTAGGGGATCATCTAAAGTAATATTATAGTTTAAAATAACGATGAATTCTTTCAAAGTTAGGGCAATCTCTTGATGATTAAAGACAAACATATGGGAGATAGGGTCCCAATAATGTACAATAGCATTCAAGAAGTTATGATCAATCTTCACCTTTCTCAAGAATCTAAGAGCAAAAAAGGGAGCAAGGATATTCAAAGTCTAAGAGCCTTTGATTCTAAAGTCTTAGACAATTACTGACTAAAGAAGAGAGGCCTAAGAAAGTATGGCATAGACAAAGGAGAAGGGAGGTATTTATAGGCCCCAACTTTCACCATTACTATTTCTATCAGGACAAGGAATACAAGCCTTGCAAAGATATCTACATAGACCTTAAAGTATCTAAAGTCGATGTCTTAGTCCACAAAGACTAGTTGAGATATGTCCATGGTAGTGTCTATTACCAGCTGAGAATCATGCAAAGTTAATGTCCTCATGAATCATTATTCACCATGTTTGCATAGACTAAGACTTACCAATAAGAACTATTCTCAACTACTATAAAGTGTTAAGTCTTCTAAACAATTCTTACTAAAAATGGCACTCATTTAAGATCACTAAAACATCTAATAGGATAGTAGTTGCAATAATATAAGTATCGTCCTACCTCTATCGAGAATAGTCCTACCTCTCTGGGCTACAATTATACCTTTGCCAAATATAATCCTACTAATTCGGGTTACAATCTTGCTAGTTGCATTTAATTTATCATCATCTATGGCCCAATGTCACCAATTTATAGCATAAGTCCCTAGACGGAGGCAATGTATGTTATTCATTTATGGTAGTGTATTTTTGTCATCTATTATCATAGATTTATATATAAATGCAAGATTGTATTAAAAAATAAAAGATTATATGCTAATGCTTATATATAAAAAATGTGGGGCCTATTCACAAAAATGGTAAAATTGCTATCTACTTCATCCTTTATCCTTGTCCTTATTCTTTATGTCCTCATCATCGTAAGAAAGCACTAACTTCTCAAAAATCTTCAAGGCCCTTAACTTTTTTTCAAGTCTCACAAAGAATAGCAACCCTTCTTGATAAACACACTCTACAAAAGAATGAAGGATTAATGCATGTCATGTATACCTACACATTTGCATAAATTAACCATTATAGGAAAATACTTACAACTAAAACTCGAGTCTCATCAATCATGGCCCATTTAAAAGCCTTAATAATGCAAGCAGTCCTCTTCATAAGAGCTCTCCTCACCTATCATAATTGAAACAAAATGACAACATGCACAATTAAAGCTCATAAGGTGTCTAGTGGAGGTTAAAGTGAACTTTACCAATGTCGTATTCTCTGGCTCAAAAAACAGCAACCAATTATCCTCAACATAAAGGAGAGTAGATGAAAGCTAACCATCCAAGCCATATCATATGTAGTTAAGCTCGGGCACTTCAGTCAGGGTGCCTATAACCTTATAGGCAATAAAGGTAGACTAGCTACTATTCTCGAAACCTCACTTCTAATAATATGCAAAATAGGATGAGAGAACTGAATACTCTGAGAGCTCAAAACTATCTTAGGCCTCTTCTTAGAAGAAGATGGTCCAACTTTTGAAGTAGTGGCAGCAGGCTGCAACACAAATGCAAAAGTTAGAAACAAATTTCAAAGCCAAAAGGGTCAAGCTAAATGACAACATACTAGAGGTCCAAGAGTGTAAGGTACATGAGGCAGTAAGTGCACTATGGCCCAAGAGGAATAATCTCCATCTTCATTAACTAAGGTTTCCCTAGATATGCCCATTATCATGCATTGGATAAAGTCTATATCATCAATATACCTCCCAAACAACATTGTGTTAAGAGGATCTCATGGAATGTAGCGTGAATCTAGGCCTGCATTCTAGTTCAATACCCTCTCTCTTAGAAACTAGGAGTACACCTTTGGAGTAATCAATAGCACCTTTGAGAGGATAATTCTTATACAAACGGAAGGTAGCTAGCCATCTCTTCTACAGGGAAGACCCACTAAGCCAAATCAACCTACAAAGGAAACTAGGTAAGTATGACATCACTAATTCATAAATATAAAGCTAACTATAGTGTTAATATCCTTGTAAGAATACTCACATTGGTCCAAGCTCATGTAATCAAATACCGACGATAGTATGCCAGTTAGGAAGTGTTCAAAGCTCCTGAAGTGGGCCTAACCCACCTATCCATCAATGGGTATCAGTGAGAAATGTCTACCTCATATCGGTAAGGTAGCAACTGCAGCTCATATGCCCAAACCTACACAAAAGTAAGGTCAGCTTTCAAAAGACAACTAAGTAATTAAAGGATAATAGATTAAAGTTAGAAACACTTGCTAAGACACCAGAGATGAAGCCTTACACAAATCAGTGGCTCTTTTTAGTATGAATTGCCATGTCAAAGCTCTTATACATCTAGCCTAAAGAGGAACAGCACCAATTCCAATACCCGATGTGGTTTATCTACTCTGACATAGGCAAGAAGCTCCAACTCACATTGCTATTCATACTCGCAAACAATGTGGTCCCTAGGAAGTACATGATGAAGCACTTGGCATTTTGATCCATCTCAAGCTAAGCAGTGGGCAAAGCTTTAGCCTAATGCTCACATAAATTAGTGCAGTGAATGTTACTGAAGCGGTCTTGAGGCACTGTCACACCCTCTATCAGATTCTTGGAGAAACTTGATAGGTGATGCACTTCCTGATAGGTCACCCATCTTAAGATTTCTCTAGGAGAAAACTCCTTAACACTTATAGACTATTTTAGAACTCTATCAGATATTGCTAAGATGTCTAGTCTAATCTTTAATCATATTCATAAATGATCTGACAGACTTAGAAAGCCATTTACAGCCACTATATAGGTCACAAAAAATTAGGCAGCATAACTGCTACCTAGGTGACATACCAAAATTTTTTTCACCTGTTAAAAGCACTTTTATAATCAAACAATCCATAAACCTCCATCTGGACCCCTCTAGTACCCTATTCAACATCAAAACACATTAAATGCATCTTAGAATCAAACATATAGGGCCTTAGGCCCACAGTTATCAAACCACTCACAAACCAAACAAACACCACACCTGCTTATATACACTGCATCCAAGTTATACATATACAAACATAGCAACTTCCAAGCATGCTAATCCAAACTTATAGGTTATTACATGAGTGCCATTACTAGAAAGAAAAACAACTTCCTTTACCCTTTAACTCTTATATGGCTACACTACATGATCACTAAGGTTGGCTTGCTTATCCATGTTACTTGCACACCACAACATAGGTACGCTAAGTATAAAACTCAGTAAGTGAATTTAAATCATTTAAAACATGTATTAACACACATATGTAAGCATAAATAATGGTCTAAGTGTAGTTTGTGAGCAACATGCCAGATAAATGATGTCATTTAGATGATATGTCATATCTTCTTTAAAATTACCAAAATGCCACTATAGTGTATTTATTAAAATTCACAATTAAAAAATACCATAAATTAATTTAAATTTACATTTTCCACTATTTGAAGTCTTTTTCATAGGCTCGACTATATAGATGACACTTACAGACACTAGACTAAGAGGGAACTAGAAAAATGTGTAATGGCCCACATTTTAGACCTTAACTGCTGTAGTGGCCTAATATAGCCTATAAGGATAAGATCATAGGAACCTCCTAAGGGGAAAAAATACTGAGTAACTATGTATAGGGATTAATCCATAGACCTCCCAAGGGCACAAATCATGGTAAAAATTTCCTCCGAGTCTGCCCAGTAAACTAGTGCAGTGGCCCCTCTAGGGACTTTCGCCGCTACATTGACATAGTTTGATATCCAATCAATAATGAAGAGTGTTTGCCTTGTAGACTAGTGCAGTGGCTCAATTATAAATCTTGGCCACTACACTGACCTAGTTTGATAAATAGATAGTCTAACAACTGCTAATCCCTAAGTTCACTAGTCAACCCATCTAGTAGGTGTCTAACTAATGGGCCATTTGACCTCATTTTAAGTTCATTTTCTTTATTGATTATCTTTTTATAATATTATAAGTTCAAAACAGATAGTTAAAAATTATTGTGTGATGTTACAATTATGGAATGTGATGGCTAGAACATGATATGTAAGTGTGATGCATATTTATAGGGTAATTAAGGAATAAATGGCATTATGTGAATTTTAGGCATATGGAGGTGTTGTATGTGACTAAAGTGTATTTACATGTGTAACATTAATGAATGATATTACATGACATGAATGATGCCTAATTCATTTATGTGATTATATGAACCTATAATGCCATTATATGGCATTAATACTAAATGACCATGTAACACCCCTTACTGGATTTCCGAAGAAACCCAATAAGTAGTGCACTTCCCACCAGGTCACCCATCCTAAAATTTTCCCCATGTTAATTCGTTTAACTTTTACTTATACTGCACTAGACAACTTTGTTTGGTTTCAAATTTATTCAAGTCAGTTCCAATAAATCCATTTTAGTTCATATGATCATATTTCAGCCATTACAAAAAGAATCTAACTCAATTAGGTATCAACCAAAAATCTAGTAGCATAGCGGCTGCCCTGGTCAATATCAAAAATTTGAAATTCCACCTGCAGACACTTTAATATTATATATCACCACTCTTGGACCCTTCAGCTCCCTAAGTTTTAATCCTATCCACATTTTCTATCACACAGCAATCACAGGGCTCAAGCTCACAAACATATAACACAAAGCACGCATACATAAGAGAAATCATATCATGGTTAATTACAATATGGTTTGATATATATAAAAACTACCCTGTGCCCTTTATAAGCATCACACCTATTTTCCCCACTTACATAGATTGCAAAGTTTACTCTATATATATGATCCCTCTTCTTAATGTGACCTCTAAACTCTGCTACACCCTTTACGAGGCAATGTCCCTATTCTGGGTACCTGTGCACCAAAATAGGTATGTTAAGTATAAAAATACTGAGTGGTGAACTTAAAGCTTTTAAATTATGGCAATATATCATTTTCATACCTATGCAATTTATTATTTGAGTTTACCTTATTATTTGATTCAATTCATATATCATGGTGCCAAATTACTAAAATACCCCTAAGGCATTTGTAAGTCATGAATAGCCTTTTTGACTCACATAAATTATTTATATTAATCATTAATATTCATAGCATGCATACTTTACATGAATCAATTTATTTAACAACATATGTGTAAAATAACCAAAATGCCCTTTAGTCTGTATTTCATTAATTACTCAATAAATACTATCCAGTTATTCTTAGTCATACATTCATAACCATTTTTACAATTCACTTAATTTAATTCACTAGCCTGACTAGGATGATGACACTTTAAGACACTAGATCTAGAGGGAAAAATAGTCCCCACTTTAGACCTACGCCGTTGCATCAACATGTGTGCCATAATATAGATCAGCCTATAGCCTCTCTAAACACAATTAAATAATATATGTGTGACATAATAGAGATTAGCCCGTAAGCCTTTGCAACCACAAATAAACATCATCAGAGTGACATAATGGAGATCAGCCCATGGCCTCCCCAGCCATAGATAAAATCTCAACACCTAGGTGACATAACAGAGATTAGCTCGTAGACCTCTCCAACCACCAATAAAATGTACTACCTGAACATCAGACGACTAGCAGCTGCAAAAACCCTAAGTTAACTAGTCAAACTATCTAGTGGGTGTCTAACTAATAGGCCAAGTAACTCATTTTAAGTTCATTTATTAACCAAAAATGTTCTTATAATATTTGTATCCCAAAAATAGATAGTTATAAATTTTATCACACAATTTATTTTTCAGCCGGTTTGGTATAGCCACATTTTGGCTCTACCGGGTAAAAATCCTAAATTAAAATTAAGTTAAATTATTACCAATATACAAGATTCAATATGTTATAATTTATCATAGCATTAGTTCTCAAGAAACAAATACTTTTCTATCTAGTGACATTTTTTGTTTAGGTAATGGTCAACTAAAGAGTTACTAGTCATTTCGACCACTTTTCAAGCACAATTCTTGGACTATTTTAAGTCTAATTATAGCACAATTTTCAATGTCTTCTAAAGTACATTCATAAACCTGAAGCCAATCATATCTTAGCCACTTCTAAGTCTAGCCAATAGACACAATTGCCAACCATTCTTATACATTAAGTCTAGCCCTACAGGTATAAGTTTAAGTTCATTTCAGGTCACTTTTTAAGCAATTATTTTAGACCATTGTCATATGTTCTAATTCAATCTTTTTAGTCATCTAAAGATACATTCTTAATGTCTATTTTGGTTTATGATCATGCCACTTGCATTATCCTATTCAAGATCATAATAAGCCAATTTAAACTATCACACCATACTAGCCAATTTAGGCACATAATCCATACAGATTAAGTACTTACCAACCATAGCCCTTTAAGGCAAAGTTATAAGCCACTTTAGATACTCATTTACTAGAAAGTTTTATGGCCACTTCAAACTATGTTTCATATTAATTTATAGGTAAATTCCATATCATCTTAAGGTATACACTAACCACATTCATGCCACTAATAACTTAGGCCATTATAATTCACATAGATACATTATTTTAGGCATATCTAGTACATGCATATTCCATCACTTTCTTATCTATTCACTATACATAGTTCTTGGATTCTATCCTTTTCTAGCCCTGTTCATGCATTTCCATGATTTTTTTACCATATATTCCACCTTGCATCCATACACATTTCTCTACATTCTATGCCATTTAAGGTATATAAACTCATTATATGCCTCGGCCACTACATGATTTCTACAACCTATACATGTTTGTTAACCTAACACAAGCAAAATTTTATACATAAGTTTTCATATCTAATCTATTTAAGCTATAACTTTCTAGTTATAAGTCTCGGACATAACTATTAACTACCCATATATGTACCAACTATTTTTGTATCATAGGTTAACATTTGTTCAAAGTAAATTATAACACATGCCAATCATTATGTTTCCATGCCACATATATAGTAGCAACCTTAGGCTATCTCTCGGCCAAATCACAATATATCTTCAAACATCAAGTTTTCACTAGATTATATTCATACCGCTTTTTCATTACAAACTTTAAGTGCCATGCCAAACCAACTAACCAAATAATACACCCATACCTAACCTTCTTATATATCTCTCGGCGAAGTAAAACTTTAGCATTATCACATGTTCTTTCCACCAAATCAAAGCAACAAGCATTTATTCATCATACAATTATACTTTATATTCTATCAATTTATTCTAACTACACATTTTGATTATCTAGCTAACATTTCCATACAATGGCACTTTTAACCCATGAATTTTAGGTGACATGAATTAAATGAAGAAATTCACTTACCTTAGCTCAAATGGGAGAAAAATCCTCACACCTCAAGCCTTGATAAAACACACAAAAATTAGCCTCAAAAGCTCCTCAATGGCTCACTTTTATTCATGCCAAAGACACTTGAAAATTTCTCCAAAAAACACACACACACAATAATGAAAATCTATTCACATAGGCTTACTTAGAACCCTTAAATCTCTTCGGAAAATTTACGAAAGAGCCTAGAAACTTACCATTGATAATTTTCTTCCCAAGTTATCCACAGATAAACACTTTGCTTACTTTTATTTTTCTTAAATCCTTGGTACTCCTCTTCCTTAAAACCTTTCACAATTCAATTCCAAATAGATTGAAGTAATTTTTATTGATTATTGCCATTGAGAAAACTTGATAAAAATGGTTGGAATAGGTTCCTATAGAAAAGTTTACATCTGCAACTTGTAAAGAAGAAAAGAAAGAATTTTCACTTGTTTTGGTCAAATTTGCCAAGTGTTACTCCCAATTTGACATGTGTACTTATTGCATGCTTGCTGAGGTGGCACGGGTCCCATGGCCACCCAAACTTCTCATAAAAGCTCAATTTTGGTAATAAGACCACCAACTTTGAGGAATTTTTAAAAATCACATGGTCATCAAAAAATGTGTTATTTGTTCATAAATTCCTCATTTGGTTCTAATTAGATACTTGCAAGCTTTTACTGCAAAATACCATCAGGAAGTAGGCAAAACAAACCATTAGCATCCTATAGCAATTGAGTATGAGACAGAACTTTGAGAATTTTTATATAGCTGCTTGAACCTCTAAAAATCACCATGCTCATTTCAAATATCCTCAAATTCCTTTAATTAGGGGCACTTAAAGTTTCATGGCCTAATTCTTTGAAGAACTAGGCTAGCACGATTTTGGGAAAATCCCAGTTCCACTGATATCCTAAAAATTCCCAATGACCTCAGAAAATTACACTGTCTATTTTAAAATTCATATTTTAATCCCTTCTACTTGCTCATAAATTCTTGTGGCTAAATTCCATCAATAGTGTAGTTCTCAGATTACCTCGATTTACATGCCAATCTTGAAAATTACGAGAATTTGCAAATGACTTCTGATTTTAGAAATTCTATCACCAGTGGACTCAGTGTAATTTTTGAGTTTCAGGGTCCACTATTTTTTAGGTCCGTCCAAGCACATCTCAGGTCAATCTCGGCCCGAAAAATTTTTATTGCGCCGAGAGGTAGCTTATAGTCTGAAATGAATTGTTGGTTCTACTAAATTTTTAAATTTCAACTTTTCCATCAGTTTAAAGCCCCTTAAAATTTCATGACAAGTGTCACTACCTCAATTTACATGCAAGTGACCCAACACTCCAGGCACACTTCCCATACATAGTGGCACTATTCATAAAGCTTCAAAAACACGAGTGTTACATTTCTTCTCCTCTTAAAAAAATTTCATCCTCAAAACTACCTGGAGAAAATAAATGAGGATGTTGAGCTCTCATATGCTTGTCTAGCTCATAGGTAACTTCCTCTATATCTTGGTACCTCCATAGCACTATAATAGTGGTATAGACTCATTTCTCAACTTTTGCACTTCGTGAGCCATACTCTATACAGGTTCCTTTTCATAATTTAAATCTGGCTACACTTTTCTATCTACTATTAGAATCATATATAATAGATCTGATCTGTACCTCCTCAGCATAGAAACATGAAAGCATTATGTATCAGCTATGGCTCAAGTGGTAGTGCTAACCTCTGCCAAGAGGAGTACATATCCCAGTTACCCATAAACTTAATGGCATAATCTCACAACTTATTTTTAAACATCTGTATAACCCTCTCTGACTATTCGTCAGATTAAAGGTGAACAGATATGATATAGCTCTATCTAGTGCCTAAAGTTGCTTGTAGCTTCTTCCAAAAATCTAGAAGTAAAACAAAGATACTTGTAAAAAAAATGACGGTCACTAGCACACTAAGACATTTAACTATCTCATTCATGTATAGTCTAGCTAGCCTCTCTAAGGATTAATCCATCATAACTGGGTAACTCAAGCTGTCTTTGTCAATCTATAATAATTACCCATACAACATTACATTTACCCCTAGTTAAAGGGAAACCAATCAGAAAACCCATGGTTATCTTTCCTCATTTTCACTCTAGTATTGTTATAGGATAAAACAATTTGCAGGGATCATTACGTTCAACCTCCACTTGCTATCACACACTTGGCATCATGTTTTGCCACCTCTTTTTTCATACCAAGCCACCAATAGTAAAATTTCAAGTTCAATTTTTCCTCTAAGGATGCATGGAATAAGAAGACTCATATGTTTCCTTAAGTATCTACAAACTCAGGTCATTTGTACTAGGTGCACATAACCTATTATGATAATACAGATGCCCATCCTCTATTAACTCAAATCCTATAGTCTTCCCCTCTTTAACCTTACTTGCTATCTGAACGAGCTATTCCTTTACTATTTGGTTTTCCTTACTTTGTTATAAAAAAATCTGGCTTTATCAATAACCCAGCCAATATAGCATTTCCTAAAATGTACTGCAATTATCACTTATGCTTTTTAGGGTTATCATAAATTTTTTATTCATAGCATCAGCCATCATATTAGCTTTCCCTAGTCAGTAGTCAATCAGGCAATCATAATCTAGAATTAGCTCTACTCAATTTCTCTATCTCAAGTTCAGCTTCTCTTGAGTAAGGGGATATTTTAGGGTCCTATAATCTGTACATATATAGCATCTCTTTTCATTTGCTTAAAACTAGTTTCACATATATCATCCCACTAAAATCTCACATTCTTTCTAATCTATATGGCTAGAGGAGTGAAAATAATAAAGAACCCTTTTACCAATCATTTGTAATATCAACTAAAGCCAAAAAACTTCTCACCTTAGTTACCTTCCCAAGTTGTTCCCTTTCTAGTACTACCTTTCTTTTCTGAGGACTAATTTTGGTTCCTTCTATTGATACCATGTGGCCCATAAAAGAAACTTCATATAGCTAAACTCATACTTACTAAGCTCAA
The DNA here is from genome assembly GCA_948208565.1 of Hura crepitans. Lineage (NCBI taxonomy): Eukaryota > Viridiplantae > Streptophyta > Magnoliopsida > Malpighiales > Euphorbiaceae > Hura > Hura crepitans. The sequence goes on from CANXYI010696536.1 coordinate 14,659, forward strand.
AACACAACTATCTCTCTTTTAAGGTCTATAACTTAACCCTTAAGCACTATTCATACTCTTTCTAGCTTCTAAAGTATATCATCTATGAACACTACCACCACCCATCTACATAAGATTATAAAGCTCTATTCATTAAGTTTAATAAAAACTACTGGGACATTGGTGCATTCCAATGGCATCACCAAGAACTCAGAATGCCTGCACTGAGTTCTAAAGGCAATTTTTTTAGAAACATCAACCTTTTTAATCTTCAGCTAATGGTATCTAAATCTCAAATCATTCTAAAAAAAATACACATGCTCTTCGCTAATGATCAAAGAGATAATCCATCCTAATAGGGAATGCTTATTCTTTATAATTAATCTATTTAGCTACTTATAAAATAAGGCATAAATTGAGTGACATGTCTTTCCTTCCTTACAAATTACATAGGTCCTCCCTAAAGAGTTGCATGAGGTCTAACAAACCCTTAGTCCACAATTCTTATAGTTGTTCCCTTAGTCCTTCTTAATTTAGTAGGTGCTATTCTATAATGTGTAACAAGTATTGGAATAGTACCAGGATACACCTTAATATCAAATCTTGCTCCCTCTAAAGTGTTGAGCCTGGTAATTCATTAAGGAATATACCAAAACTCAAATACAATTGGAATACATAGTAGATCAGAATTAGAAGCAATAAGATCAATAGCATAGGCTAAGTATGCCTCACTCCTTTTGAAGGAGTTGTTATATTTTAATAACAGAGATAAAATTATCCAAAAGGTTCTTCTCACCATCCACTCTCACTGTACTAGACTATCCTATAGTTCACTGCCTCTTTCTCTAAAAGAGGCCTCTTCCTTCCTACTACCATTTCCTCCATGTCACATATAGCTAGTATTAGTACTACAAAAGCGTTCTTCTTGAGAGTTAGCTATCTATATCCTTAACCCAACCTTCAGTCTTATCAAGAATCTCTTACATTCTTTATATAGCATGGAAAATGATTTTCTCAATATACTTTAAGGATCTAATAGGACCTTTCATATACTAGTTCCTAGTGTATCAGGATAAGAATTACCCCTGCTTCCTGTTAACTAGTCACTTGTGACTCTGGCTGCTATACAACATTATTGGGTTTATGTGCTAGTACATAACTTTTTCCCTGTATAACTATAGTTACAAAACTAATTGGTTCATTAGCCTTTTCTTCAGGTAACTCGACCAATCATATCTTTATTATAAAAGACTTTTCCTTCTTAGCCTCGGGCAGCGTAACAATTTAGAGGAATTTGAAACTTATACATTTGCACTCATTTACTTAGCCAAGGAACATTAACCAATGCTCAGATACCACAAAAATGTAACACCCCCTACTAGATTCTTGAAGAAACCTAATAAGTAATGCACTTTCTGCTAGGTCACCTATCCTTAAATTTCCCCCATGTTCATTCGTTTAACTTTTACTTATATTGCACTAGATAACTTTGTCTGGTTCCAAATTTATTCAAGTCAGTTTCTATAATCTATATTAGTTCATATGATCATATTTTAGCCATTATAGAAAGAATCTGACTTAATCAAGTATCATCCAAAAATCTGGTAGCATAGTGGCTGCCCTAGTCACTATACAAAAATTCAAATTCCACCTACACACATATTAATATTATATATCACCTCTTATGGACCTTTCTGGTCCCTTAGTTTTCATCCTATCCACATGTTCTATCATGTAGTAATCACAAGCCTCAGCCATAATAAAACATACAGAGCCTTAAGCTCACAAACATACAACATAAAGCACACATATATAAGGGAAATCATCTCCTAGTTAATTACAACATAGTCTGATATATACAAAAACTACCCTGCACCCTTTATATACATCACACCCATTTTTCCCACCTAAGTACATAGAGTGTAAAGTCTACTATGTATACAAGATCCCTCTTCTCAATGTGACCTCTAAACTCTGTTACATGCTTTATGAGGTGGTGTCCCTATTCTAGCTACCTGTGCATCGGAATAGGTACATTGAGTATAAAAATACTCAGTGGTGAACTTAAAGCATTTAAATCATGGCAATATATCCTTTTCATACTAGTGCTATTTATTATTTGAGTTTAACTTATTATTTGATTCAATTCATATATCATGGTGCCAAATTACTAAAATAACCCTAAGGCATTTATAAGTCATGAAATAGCCTTTTGAACTCACATAAATTATTTTAATTAATCATTAATATTCATAGCAAGCATACTTTTCATGAATCAATTTATTTAACAACATATGTGTAAAATGACCAAAATACCCTTTAGTCTATATTTCATTAATTACTCAAGAAATCCTATCTAGTTATGCTTAGTTATACTTTTATAACCATTTTTATCATTGACTTAATTTAATTCACTGGCTTGATAAGGAAGACGACACTTCAAGACACTAGATCTATAGGGAAAAAAACTAGTATAGTGGTCCCCATTCTGGACCTACGCCACTACATCAGCATGTGTGCCATAATGGAGATTAGCCTATAGCCTCTCCAAACACAATTAAATAATATCTATGTGACATATTAGAGATCAGCCTGTAAGCCTCCCTAGCCACAAATAAACATCATTAGAAATGTGACATAATAGAGATCAATCCATAGGCCTCTCTAGCTATAGATAAAATCTTAACACCTGGGTGACATAATGGAGATTAGCCTATAGACCTCTCTAACAACCAATAAAATGTACTATCTGAACATCAGACAACTAGCAACTGTAAAAACCCTAAGTTGACCGGTTAACCCATCCAGTGGGTGTCTAACTAATGGGCCAAGTAACTCATTTTAAGTTCATTTATTAACCAAAAATGTTCTTATAATATTTATATTCTAAAAACAGACAGTTATAAATTTTATCACACAATATATTTTTTAACCAATTTGGTATGGCCACATTTTGGCTCTACCAAGTAAAAATCCAAAATTAAAATTAAGTTCTATTATTACCAATATAAAAGATTCAATATGTTATACTTTATTATAGCATTAGTTCTTAGGAAACTAACACTTTCTATCTAGTGACATTTTTTGTTCAGGTAATGGTCAACTGGACAATTATGAGTTATTTCAACCACTTTTCAAAACACAATTCTAGGATTGTTTTAAGTTAAATTACGGTACAGTTTTCAACATCTTATAAAGTACATTCATAAGCCCAAAGCTAGTCATATCTAGGCCACTTCCAAGACTAGTAATAGGCACAATTACCAACCATTCTTATACATCAAGTTTAGCCCCACAGGAATGAGTTTATGTTCATTTCAGGTCACTTTTTAAGCAATTATTTTAGGTCATCATCATATGTTCTAGTTTAATCATTTTAGTCATCTAAAGATACATTCTTAAGGACTATTTAATATATGATCATGCCACTTGCATTATCCTATTCAAGATCATGATAAGCCAATTTAAACTATCATACCATACTTACCAACTAAGGCACATAATCTATACACATTATGTACTTACCAACCATAGCCCTTTAAGGCAAAGTTATAAGCCACTTTAGGTACTCATTGACTAGAAAGTTTTATGGCCACTTCAAACTAGGTTTTATATTACCTTATAGGTAAATTCCATATCATCTTATGGTATACACTAACCACATTCATGCCACAAATAACTTAGGCCATTATAGTTCATATAGATACATTATTTTGGTTATATCAAGTACATGCATATTCCATCACTTTCATGTCTATTCACCATACATAGTTCTCAAATTCCATCATTTTCTAGCCCTGTTTATGTATTTCCATGATTTTTTACCACATATTTCACCTTACATCCATACACATATCTTTACATTTCATGCCATTTAAGGTATATAAATTCATTACATGCCTCGGCCACTATATGATTTCTATAACCCATACATGTTTGTTGTCCTAACACAAGCATAATTTTATACATAAGTTTTTTTGTCTAATCCATTTAAGCTATAACTTTCTAGTTATAAGTCTCAACCATAGTTATTAACCACCCATATACATACCAACCATTCCAATATCACAAGTTAACATTTGTTTAAACTAAATTATAACACATGCCAATCATCATGTTTCTATGCCACACATATAGTAGCAACCTTAGGCTATCTCTTGGCCAAATCACAATATTACTTCAAACATCAAGTTTTCACCACACCATAATGCTATTCATACACCTTTTTCATTATATACTTTAAGTGCCATGCCAAACCAACTAACCAAACAATACACCCATACCTAACCTTCCTATATATCTCTTAACCAAGTAAAACTTTTACATTTTCACATGTTCTTTCCACCAAATCAAAATAGCAAGCATTTATTCATCCTACAATTATACTTCATATTCTAACAATTTATTCCAACTACACATTTTGATTATCTAGCTAACATCTCCATACACAATGGCACTTTTAACCCTTGAATTTTTAGTGACATGAATTAAATGAAGAAATTCACTTACCTTAGCTCCAATGGGAGAAAATTCCTCACACCTCAAGCTTTGATAAAACTCATAAAAATCATCAACAAAAGCTCCTTAATGGCTCATTTTTATTCACACCAAAGCCATTTGGAAATTCCTCAAAAAAATCACACACACATACAAATGAAAATCTATTCATATAGGATTAATTATGACCCCTAAATCCTTTAGGAAAAACTCTAAAAGAGCCTAAAAAATATACCATTGAAAATTTTCTTCCTAAGCTATCCATGGATGAACAATTTGCTTTGATTTTTCTTAAATCCTTAGTACTCCTTCCACCAAACCATTCATAATTCAATTCCCAATAGATTGAAGTAATTTTTGTTGATGATCACCATTGAGAAAACTTGATAAAAATGGCTAGAATGGGTTCTTAAAGAAAAGTTGGTGTCTGTAACTTGTAAAGAAGAAAAGA
>CANXYI010696540.1:0-14193 GCA_948208565.1 Hura crepitans
AGGTCCCTGTGTTCATCGGGATGAGGAGAATCATCAGAGTTTCCTCACTTTCACTGGAGGATGATGAATGGGAACCACTGGTAGTGTGAGAAGCCGTCAGGAAGGGAAAGAAAAATTGAAAAGATTGAAAATGAGAAAAGAAGAGGGAAAATAAATGGTTATCACTCTATCGTGTTATGTTCGCATAGACTTATAAATCTTAAGTCTGCACGAACATTATTTAAATAAGGTCTGCTTGGACTTTCTCCCACTTCATTTGTATAAACTATCCTTTACTTTGTCTACATGGACTTTGGTCAATTATGTCTGCACAGACCTACAACCATATAGATCAACTGAATGTCTAATTCGATTACTTTAGGATTAACCCAGAGTTTAATCCACTACTTCAAGACTAACCTAAAGTTCAATCCACTACTACAGGACCAACCTAGAGGTCAATCCACTACTTCAAGATTAACCCAGAGTTCAATCCACTACTTCGGATTCAACCTTATAAGTCAATTCACTACTTAGGATTTAGCCTCATAAGCAAATCCACAAGCTTGGGTTTAGCCTTATAAGCCAGTCCACAATCTAAAGCCTAGTCAACAATGGGTTGATCAAAAGAAGTAAGTAGGTAAGTATTCCTAACTTATGTACTTTGATATGCATTGTTGTTACACAACACACACCAAAGTGGGCACAACTGTAGACACCCCACTCTTGACCTATGTGATAGCTAAAGACAAGCCCTCAAGCACTGGCATAAGCCTTCAAAAAATACGTCTACACAGAACTATTAGACAATGTTCGCTTAGACTAAATATAAAAAACTAGCCTAAAACTTATCCCACAAAGCCCACGGACGAGCATACTTAAACTTAGTCCACACAGATTAGTATGAACAAGTTCGCACAGACTTATCAATGGAAGAAGCCTTCTAGAAGCAAAATTCATCCTATTTAATTTAAGATTCAGAACCTTATTAGGATGCATGCTTCTTTCTGAATGGGAAGAACTTAAAACCTAAGACCATAAATATTTCTCTTGAATCAAAGAGGAGAAGGAGGTTAAAGAAGATATTTTCCTTAGTGCACACATGAGATTTCAAGAATCAGAAATATAAAATATATCCATTCGACCAAATAGCTTCATAAAAATGATTTTTCCTCCTAAATTTCCACACGCTTATGCTGTTACTTAAAGAGGGCATTTGTTCAGGTAATATCTGAGGTCCATCATATGTTTATATTACCTTCATAGACCTATGATATGTAACACCTTAATACACAAACGAGAACAGTTCAAATATAGGATGCCACAAGCGATATATCTCACCCAATCTGATTATTGGATGTGAATGAAAGACATCACACTAAGTTACTTAACTTACTATTATTAACCACCTATCTCTAATCATATAATCTAGGGCCCACTATTTATCTTATACATAAGTGCCAATCTAATAACGTTACTCACTTGTGTACTTGTGTTGCCAGATTCCAACTCATTAACTTGTGTTTTCTTCCTTTTATGTGCCCCATTGCATTTGACTGGCTTTTTTCCTTTATCTTTTTGTTGTGTGTTATCTTTGGTTTGATAAGTCCATGCAGACTTGATTTGCCTAGGGCAGCTTAGGTCTATGTGGACCTTGTTTTAGCTTAATATTTCTAGTATTATTAGCATAGGATGCTGATATTTTCTACATGTAGTAGATTAGGTAGTCTGTGCAGACTCATTGGAGGTTGTATGTAGTCTGTGTAGACTTAGTTTTGCCTATGCATATTATCTATGTGGACATGTTACATGTTTAGCCTTTTTATGGGTAGTTGTGGAATATAGATGTTAGTGGTCCATGTGAACTTACTGTGGCTTATTTGCTTATTGTCCGTATGAACACACTTGTTAGAATCTTTTGTTCGTATGGACATTTATCTTACTAATATGTGTTTACCTTTTCCTAACATTCCTTAAATGTTAGGGCGCCCTATCTAGACCATAACAATGGTATTTTGTGATGCCTATCCCTATTAAAAATAGGATGAGAGTGATAGGGTTCCAAACATTTGTGGACCACTTGGTTGCTAGAGATTTTTGACGTGACTCATAGGCTCTTAGGGCTCTTTTATTTAGGTGGGTGGACACCACACATACATTTCACCTGCCATTTAAGGAGCTAGCCATAACATCCTTTGATTAGGCTTTCATTACTAGAGAACCATATACTGGGTAAGCTATTACTTTTAATGCTTGCTACTACTACCCTTCTCTTCGATTATAGGAGGTGAAAGGGCTGTTGGGTTTTGCACCATAGGATTATTTTAGGAGTATCTACTACATAGATTTACATGAGAGGTGGGTGGATGTAACTCTATCTAGTCAGTTTGAGGTTGATCAATAAGTATGTTGCTTCCTTCTATACTTGCTGGGTACCATATTATTTGCCAACACCAATGGTAATGTGATTTGGAGCTTTCTTCATATCTTGGAGTAGATAAAGGGTATTGGCTCCTAGAATTGGTGTTGTTCCTTTTTTGGCTGGGTTTTTAAAAGCTAGGATATGGCTGTTCGTACCAAGAAAAGCCACTGATTCATGTAGGGCTTCGTGTTAGGTGTTCTAGTAAGTAATCTGTTTCAATCCTTTTTCCACTTCTTGTGGTTTTTTTTTCTTATTTTGATCTTTTGCCTTTGCTTTTCATATGTTTGGGCATATGAGCTTCACTTACACTGTGTGTTAGACATCCCTCATTAATACCCAATGATGGATAGATTGGTTTGACCATCCTCGAGGCCTTAGAATGCATCTTCTTTGATGCAGCATCATCAATACCTCAGTTTTAGAGCTTGGTCTGATGTGAGTATTCTTGCACATGAAAGCCTATTATTAGTAATTTAGGTGATTATAATTAACACTTAACTTTACATATTAACTTGGCATGGTGGGTCTTCTTACTTAAGGAGATGCCAAACTTTTTACATTTTGCACGAGAATTATCTTCTCTTAGGATGTTGCTGACCACTCTTGAAGCTTATTCATGGTTTTTAGGGGAGAGAGTAATAGGTTGGCAAATAGGGCCTATTGCACATCATGTTCCTCAGAGTTCTCCTAACTTGATGATATTTAGGAGGTACATTAATGATTTGGAGTTTGTGCAAGGTATGACTGTAGGTATACCTAGGAGCACATTGGTGGAGAGTGATAGAGAGGGTTACCTCTCTTGGGCATCTGCTCAATTGTTGCCTTAGGTACCTTACACCTCAGGTTCTCTTACTTAGGTAAATTGCTTGGTCTCCTGTTTATTACTTTTGAAAATAACTTGTAACTGTGTGTTGTGTTGCAGCCTACTACCACCATCTTTGAAGCTGGACCTTCTTCGACAAGAAAGAGGGTAAGGATTGTTCTTTGTTCTCCTAGTTCTCAATTTTCACCTCCTTCTGCTCATACTGCTAGGAGGAGAGTTTTTAGTCTACTAGTTGGTCAGTCATCATTGCCTAATGAAGTTGTGGGCACCTTGACTAACATACTGGAGTTGAGCTACATGTGATATGGTATGGATAGAGAGCTATCCTCTGCTCGCCTTCGCATTGTGGATAATTGGCTAGTTCTTTTTAAGCCAAAGAACACCACATTGGTATGGTACCTTTTGACTTTTACTAATCATTATGTTGACTTGATTTAATGTGACACTTTTTATCTTGATTTGGACAAGTAAAGAAGGCTCCTGTAGAGAGAATTGATCACATAGTGGAAGCCTTCAAGCGGGTGATAGTGGATGAGACTCGAGTTCTTACTGTAAGCAATTCCCTGCAATGGTTAATTTAGGCAAATGTTTATGTATGCATGTCATGCATTGATTCTTCATTCTTTTACTGAGTGAGTTATTAAAAAGAGTTACTGCTCTTTGTAAGACTCAAAAAAAATTGAGAGCCTTAAAGATTTTTGAAAAGGTAATACTTTCTATTGATGATGAGGACACAAAGGATAAGAACGAGGCTAAAGGATAGAATAGATGGCATCTTTATTATTTTTTTGTCAATAGGCTCAAATTTTTGAATATATAAACATTAATACATAATCTTTCATTTTAACTACAATCTTGTATCCTTATATACAAATGTTTGATAATTGATGACAAAACACATTGCCATAATTGAATAACATACACCGCCTCTATCTGAGGACTTACACTATAGATCAATGACATCAGACCATAGATGGCAACAATATGTATTATTGCAATTGCTATTCTTCTAAAGGTTTAGTGACATCAAATGAGTGCTATTTTTAGCAAGACTTGTTTAGAAAGCCTAATAATTCTTAGTCTATGTGGACATTATCTTTGCATAATTCCCAATTGGTAATAGACACTACTGTGAACCTATCTCAACTAGTCTGTGTGAACCATGGCATCAACTTTAAATGTTCTAAGGTTCGTACGAATATCCTTACATGTTTTGGATTCCTTGTCTTAGTAAGAAAAGGAATGGTAAGGGTTGTGGCCAATAAATACCTCCCTTCTTTTTATTCATGCCATACTTCACTATGTCTCTCTCCTTTAGTCAACAATTGTCCATGATCTTAGACTCAAAGGCTTCTTTGACTTTGAACATCCTTACTCCCTTTTTTGTCCTTAAGTTCCTGAGAAAAGTAAAGATTGACCATAACTTTTTGAATGCCACTGTGCACTATTGAGACCCCATCTTTTATGTGTTTATCTTTAATCATCAAGAAATTACCCCAATTGTGGAAGAATTTTCCGCTATTTTGAACTATAAAGTTGCTTCAGATGATCCTCTGGCTCTTTCATCTTTTAAGGAGCATTATTCCATGGATATTATTCTTACTAAGCATCCTTGGCAACTTATTAGTAGTCACTTTTAAAGATGAATTTTGTGATTTTAAGGTCCTCTAAATTCTAACTAAAATATGCTCTAATTATAATCCTTTTTGTGTCTTCTTGGGTGAAACCATTTGAGGATTGTATGTTTTAAAGAAAGGGGACATTGACTTTGTAGATGGAGCCCACTTCTTTTATAGGTATGCATAAAGAGCCCTTGTGGGTTTTTTTTTCTAGCATTATTTTTTTCTTTTAGCCCTAACTTTCACCTAGTGTGCCCATGAGGGTTTTCACACTAGTGGGTTTGCCTAACTTTTGCTTAGGTGGTCCTTTACGGATTTTCTAACCTAAAGGCCTTTTTCTTTTTTTTTTTTAGATTTGCTTATAGGAAAAATTAGGACTGCTTATACCTTCTTCAAAAAAGCTTTGGATTAAGTGTACTCCAAATCAACATTATGAAAAGAAACTTGAGAAGAAATTTAACACCTGTTATTAATGGACTGAATGGTTTAGTACCATTATTGCAATCCGCTCGAGGTGTCCTTGGTGGAAGATCACCCATTTTTCTTTATGTTACCATTCGTGTTATGTTCCCTTGATCAAAATGAGGCATACTACATTTTATATCCCTTCTCAGATCTAATGGCAATTTGGTCTATTGCAAAGGGTCCCATATGAACCTTTAGGGTTTCAAGGTAGACTTTCAACACAACATTTCTTATGCTCTTTTCCTGACTTGTAGAAGTGTTGTGCAATTCTAAGAGTTATGCCTGATCATATGACTATCAACATAAGTATAGATGATAATTATAGAGATTAGATTCTAAGTACATCTAGAGATTATAGGACATTTGTACTAAAGAGAAAATGTGAGGATAAAATTCCTATGTTTGAAACGAATAGGTGTGTTTAGATTCTTTTTAAAGTTTAGTTACTTGTATAATCTTTCTCACCTAATGCAAGTTTGCATATCAATGATCATAACTAAAGCATTTCTGTTATTAATTGCATTTCAGCAAATATATTAATTTTCTATTGATGATACTATCATTACCAATCAACCTTGAAAAAGGTTGTCTTTATTCCCCTAATTTTTGCACGAAGTACCTGATAGGTTTTCACCTTATCAGGGTGTCCTAACTTTTAACTAAGCTGCCCTATTCAGGTTTTCAACTTAGTAGACTTTTTTATCTTCAATAGCAGTACTTTTTTACCTTATCCATGTTGATAGGTTCTGAGAATTCATTGATGTCTAAGTCTAAAATCTTGACACCCCCATGTTTAAATATTTTCTTGACCAATTATGGACCTTGCCAATTAGGCTTGAACTTTTCTCTGGGATTTGATAATAAATGCCTGGTTTATTTTAGTATCAAATCACCTTCTCGTATCGGTTTGGGCTTGACTTTCTTTTTGTAGGCTTTAGCGATTCTTTTTTGATATAATTGCATATGATAAAGAGCTTTAAGTCACTTTTCATCAATCAAGGCCAACTGTTCATATCTATTTCTAGTCCATTCTACTTTTGCTTCCAGCACAACCCTAAGTGAAGGGACCTCAATTTCTATTGGCAACACTGCTTCCATTCTATAAACCAATGAAAGGGGTGTGGCTTATATAGATGTCTTGATAGTTGTTCTATATCCCTATAGTGCAAAGGGTAACATGCCCCCCTAATCCTTAGAGGTAACTATCATTTTTTGCAAAATTTTTGTGATATTCCTATTGGCTACATTGACTACCCCATTAGCTTGAGGTCAGTATAGAGAAGACTTATGATGCTCAATTTTTTAGTTCTACAAAAGCTATCTGGTTTCACCATAAAACTATATTCCATTATTTGTGATGACTTGTTGTTTCAATCCATACCTATAGATGACATTTCTTTTAATAAATTTCACTATCTGTCTTGGCCCGAATTTATTGAAAGATTTAGCTTCAACCAATTTTGAGAAGTAATCAATTGCTACCACTATGTATTTATGTGATCTAGCAGTTGACATCCTTATTTCCCCAATTATATCTATACCTATATGGAAAATGGCTAGGGAGATAACAAACTGGTCAAGTCATTAGGGATTAGGTGACTTAGCTTCCCACAGATCTAGCACTTGTGGCATTTTTTGATAAAGTTATAGCAATATGTTTCTGTGGTTAACCAGTAGTATCCCTATCACATGATCTTCTTAGCCAAGTTTTTTCCATTCATGTGAGGACCACAGATACCTTTTTGCACCTCTATGAGTATTTTTTGAGCTTTTGATATGTCCACACATTTGAGCTTAATGCCATCTAATTACCTTTTGTATGACATTCCTTAGTACGAAATGAACTAAGTTGATAATTTATGTAGAAGCCTCTTATCTTTCTCAGTTGCATGATTTAGGTGTTTTTCGATTTCTAACTATACTTAGATGTCATGATACCAAGGTGAGTCAACATTGGTTTGTTCGGTTGTAGTATTGACTATACTTGTATAGGTAAGGAATCTCTATTTGCTAAAGTACATGGGTTTGGGCAAATCCTATTTGGTGAGGTTTAAGACTGACATCAAAATGGCTAAGGCATTAGCGACTTGGTTTTATTCTCTAGGGATGTGATATAAAGTGCATTGATCGAATCCTTTGAATAGATCTATGAGTATTCTTATCTCCTAGTTACCTTTCACTTGCTGTATGACTAGCATAGAATCCCTGTATACATTAATCACTTTTACCCCCAGCTAATATAAAGTTTCAAGGCCATAGACACATGCTTCATATTTTGTGACATTATTAGTTTCATGGAACTCTAGATTCTTGGCTAAGAACATTTGCTCACCTTCTAGATTGACGAATAATACGTTGACTCCTACTCCTTTTTAGTTTACTACTCTATTGAAGAACATTTTCCATCCTTCCTAGGATATTGCCTCTAAGTGTTCATCTAGAAACTTGAACTCTTCTTATTTTCCCTCGAGTGGGTGTTGTGCTAGGAATTTAGCTACTGCTCAGCCCTTGATCATCTTCTTAGTGACATAGGAGATGTCAAACTCTTGCAAAAGTAGAATCCATTGGCGTATCTTACCTATTAAAGATGGTGCAATTTGCAAGTACCTGAGGGGATCATGTTTTGCTATCACTTTCACTTTGTATGATTAGAAGTAATGGCATAGCTTTCCGGAGACCCAAATTACTCCCAAATATATCTTTTCAACTTCTGCATACTTTTGTTCGTATGAGAGTAATTTCTTGCTTAGGCAATAGACCGCATTTTCTACCTTGGACTCATCTGCTTGCACGATGAGGGCTCTTATGGAAGATTCTTCAACTGCCAGATAAAAGATTAAGGATTTTTCAAGTTTTGGTGGTCATAAAATAGAAAGTTGGGTTAAATACTATTTGATGGGTTGGAAGGCTTTTTTGCAATCTTTATTCCATTCCTTTTGTTGTCCCTTACATAGTAGGTTGAATATAAGCTTACAAATTGATGTGAGTTTAGCTATGAACTAGCTGATATATTTCAATTTACCCAAGAATCCTCTAACTTCCTTTTCTAATTGAGGGGTAGGCATTTCCAAGATCACTTGTACCTTATCTAGATCTACTTTAATCCTATATCTACTAACCATAAATCCTAACAATTTTCCTGATGTGACTCCAAAAATGCACTTCTTGGGGTTGAGCCTCATGTTGAATTGGTCTAATCTTTAGAAGAACTTTTCCAATGCTTTGAAGTGTCCTTCCTTTTAAATAGACTTCACCATCATATCATCCATAAAAACCTTGACATCCTTATGCATCATGTCATGCAAAAGTTTAATGGCCATTTATTGGTAGGTTGCTCTTACATTCTTTAGTCCAAAAGGCATCACCTTGTAATAGTATATCCCTCATTTAGTTATAAAGGCCATTTTGCATTTGTCAATCACTTTCATTAAAATATGATTATACCCTATAAAAATATCGACAAAGGAGTAGATGGCTACCATAGCTACACTATCCACTAGTACATCAATATGGGGCAAGGGAAAGTTATCATTAGGGTATACTTTGTTTAGGTCTTGATAATCAATGCACATTCTAACCCTTCCATCCTTCTTAGGTACTAAAACTATGTCAGCTAACCAAGTAGGGAAGACAATTTCTTCAATGAACTTCACCTTGAGTAGCTTAATAACTTCTTTCTTTACCTTTTCTACCCACTCAAGTCTCATCCTTTTGAGTTTTTGATGGATTGGAATGGTGTGGTCATAAGTTGGAATTGCATGTTCAGCAACTTCATGATCAATACCTGACATGTCCTTGTAACTCTAGGAAAAGATTCTTTCATACTTTTTTAGTAATCTCTCAAAATTTTTTCCTTTTATTGATAGTAGTATCATAGGCAATTAATATATTTTTAGGTTCTTTATTTGTGCCAATATTAAATAGATTAGTTTTATTGTAGCTAATGTCATAAATTCTCATGTAATGATCACTTAGATGTATGCTACCATCAGGAAAAACATCACACAAATAAGCAAACTCATTGTTCATTTTATTAGAAAGAAGATTGTTTGCCTCAAAGAGGTCATAAAGATATAGTTCATCCATAAGTAAATTGGAATCTAAATCTAAATTAGACACAATCTTAGAAGAGCTAGAATAGACATCTTCAATAACTAAAGGATTAAGAAAGACTTCTTCAGTCCACTAGATTTGAGTGAGGTTGCCTGATTCCCAATCGATGACATCTATGAAAATCTCAAAACCTACCTTGTAACATCTATCTACTACCATAAGTTCTGAAGTCCCATCATACCTTGTATTCTTTTGCTTGATAAAGTAGTCCCCTAGACTGTTCCCTTTCTTTAGGTTCCCCCCTTCATTTGGATCATATACCAAGCCTTTTAAGTCTTTCTAGTTGTAAAGCTGCAATGGCTCAATTATGCCTTGCAAAATTTTCCTTAAATTAGCACCAGGGAAGAAATCCATCTTTTTCATCATCTTAGACATAGTGGGGTCTATGTAGCCTTTATAAATCCCAATAACATGAAATCCAGTGAAAGGATGATTGACAATAGCTAAGGTAGAAATTGTATGATCGATTTTAGCCTTTATGGTAATAATATTACCTTTGGTGCAAGGTAGAGGGTACTTCTCCAAGTTTATGGAACCAACGTCTCCCTAACAGAATAAAGAATGTAGCTGAGATATCAATCACAGTAAATTCTACCTTATCTATAATTAGCCCCACCTGAAACTTAGTGGTGAAGGAACTTTCAGCTTGTTTTCTTGTGTCATCATATTCTTTGATAGTGATACTTGAAGGTGTCAAATCTTCCTTCTTGATTCCTAAACTAGATAAGATTTTAGCTGGGCAGACAAATAATGAGGAACAATCATCGACCATGGCACACCCTATCTTTTTCCCATTTATTTCTACCTTAATGAAGAGAGGTAGATTATGTTCCTTTCCTTCTAGGGGTAAGTCAACATTAAAAAGGTGATAAGGCTTGTCTTGCCTATTTTTATCATGTGTACTAGCTCATTAGGGGTAATAGTGGTAGATATAACAACTTTACCTTAAGTTTTAACTACCTTCTTCCTGTGGTCCTTTGATGATATTAGCAAGTCCCAAGTGCTAATATTAGCTTAAGTTTTTTTTAGCTTTTTTTAGCACATCCTAATGCTCACCTTCCTTTATTTTAGAATCTTTCTTAGGTAGGACTCAACCATTCTTTTTAACTCTCTCTACCACTTCTCCCTTAACTTTGAGTGGCTCTCTCTTTCCCTCTTCAAAATCTTTATCAGAAGATTCATCCCAGAAGTTTTTGCTCTCCCCAAGCTCACTATCACTCTCACTCTCCCAGAAGCTAGTTAAAAAGATAGATTCACTCTCTCTCACCTCCTTATATATCTCTTAGTCAGACCCATAAATATCTCTAAACATGTATTCTTCAAGCAATATGGATTTAAGAAGGCAAGCGGCTTGTTATTTGGGTAAGGGATTTGAGGTGGCTTTAGGATTAGGTATTTATTTGGAATCTATAAGGTTTTAGATGGCTTTTTTGAGGAGTTTGTAGTTGTTGATAAGGTGTCTAGTTCATTTATGATAGGTATAATACTGGTTATGCCTATGATTAGGTGGTAATGGTCCATTGAGTGGTTGAGGTAGAAGTGGTTGTAACTTAACCTCCTTAGTGAGTTTTCTCAAACACCATTACAGAGATTTACCCAAGTTGGAATATCTTCTACCCTAGACAACATGCACATCAACTATTTTTTTTACACCCCTAGTGTTACTGCTTGTGAAAATGGGGTTATTCATCCTTTTGAACCCCTTATTCTATTAATTTGCTTTTAGGTCGATGGCAATGTCTTTTAATTGTTCTGAGGTGGTGAGCCCATTGTTCATATAACTATTTGTATTCCTGATGAACATCTTAGTCTGATCAATGTCCTCAGGCTTATTTCTCATCTTCAAGATCTCATCTCTCTATCTTTGTAAGTAATCAGAGAAACTCTCATTTGGTATTTGCTTCACCAACTCCAAACCCTTTAGTGTAATTTCTATACTGGCATTATTAGAGTATTGCTTACTAAATACTCGTGCCAATTCATTGTAGTCTTTTTTTACCCTCTTCTCTTGGTAATGATATCAATCCAAGGCTTGGCCCATGAGAGATATGCTGAATAGGCTCATAATTTACTCCTCGAAGAGGTGAGTAGCTCTTATAGCAATAACATACTACTTCAAGTGAGTGTGAGGGTCAGTCATGCCATTAAACTTACTCAAGTCGGGCATTTTAAACCTAAGGGACATTACTCAATTAGGCTTTAAGCTGAAATCATCAAGGTTAATGTCTTTGCCCTCTGTGACTAGCTTGGTTATGGCTTCTATCTTCTTATTGAGCTTCTTTAACTGGCTATTTGCAATTGCCTTGGGAGGGGGAACCTTGCGGCTTGACTTGGAAAACTACAAAATTTCATTATCAAAAGACTATTCATCTCCTCCATTAGCTATTTCTTTTCCCTTGTGAGTGGCCAAAGATTGACCTACTTCCTTTTGGCTATGGATGTGTGATAGGGCACTCGTTATAGCTGCCATCATTCTCTTTTCCATCTCATTCATGGCCTCTATAAATATGGCTTTGGTTACATGCTCATCGGCTAACATAATTCCTCACTTAGGTTGAACTGCTAATGCTTTGCTAGTTCAATTAAGGCACTTGGCTATCTATTTCCACTGAACAGTAAATGAAGGATCAATGATGACTATCAAAATAAGGGGTTAGAGATGATGCATGTGTAATATTAACAATGCAAGATGTAGATGATGCATGATTTGCAATACATGTTCATGGTGTAATAGGGATAAACACATGCAAAAAACCTACCAACTTTATTCCACCCATTGACATGGTCAAGCTAGTTCTTTCCTAGGTGGGATTGCCTAAGTGGCATTGGGGGATGCATAGGTTCACTTATGGGTTACATTAGGCATAATGACCTCTCGTATTTAAAGTGCATGTGAACATAATGGCCTATGATATTTAAATCTTATTTAAAGTGAAATTAGGCTAGGCCTATTCCAAATAAAAGGCATAATAGGCTTGCCCCACTCTAAATAAGGTTAAACATAATAGGCCCACATAGCAATCATAATGCAATCACAATTTCTTAGGGTTATTCAACCTAAGGGAAGTTGCTAAGCTTAATTATATGGGCTTATGTTTTAGTCAAAAGGCTTAAGGCTCCCACAAGTAGAGGTCCCTCTTAATAGGTCTTTCCAATCATGAATAACAATGACTGATTAGTTCACCTTTTCTTATACCCAAAGGCACGAGGCTTATGAGTGATAGATATGTTAGCATTTCCCTATTCTTTAATGAAAAATAGAATCATGGTTCATAACACCATACAGGGTAATAGGGATATAATATAAAAGAGTGCAATGCATAAGACTAATAAAAATAAGAATATTTAGATGACATATTATTGAGGCACTTTTAGATTGAGATTCTTAGTCAGCAGCAGAGTCGCCACTATAGAGATTATGTATTTTTACCTAGGATGAGAGTGGTTAGTGGAGTCGCCACCTAGCCTCTACACCAGGACCTTTGATCTTTTGTACCATAAAGGTTCGGGATTCAAATCTTATTCATGCCCTAATAATATGCCTTCTATTTTATATTGTAACATCTATCAGTCTCATATCAAGTAAGCATACATTATATTTAAGTATCCATATCACTTTTGCATGTATAAGAATAAATTATGGTATTTAAAGCATATTGATACATTTTTACATCCAAAAATTAGGTTATTGATTAGTTATGGTGTGACCTGACAATTACCCATAATTCCATAGGAATTGGTAGTAACTACCCAACTCCCATCTCTAGGAGATTGGCCTTTTTTAAAATACATTTTTAATATAACTTTTGATTAGGAAAAGTCAAATATGTTTTATTATGAAAACACCTATTAATTATGTAAAAAAATATTTGATATGAAAGTTAGGCAATTGACGTGTAAAATAAGTTGTTTAACTAATTATTATGACACAAAATAAACCAAAAGATACAATAAGTACAAAATTGAAGGAAATAAAGTAAAGCACTTGAATGGTTTCGTCTATATGTTAATAAGTCCGTGTGAACTTTATGTAGCTCTAGCTAGTGTTCGTGTAGACTACTACTTATGCGAGATATTATGTCTACTTGAACCTCCACTCTAGTGATAAAGGTTACTTGTATACAACTCAAAGGAAGAGGTTTAATGATACAAGAAAAAAGATTCACATAGACTAATAAAGAAGGTAAGAAATACAAACACACGTGAAACCAAAATTTAAAGTAGATGTCCATGTAGACTATGTTCCTTATAAGAGGGTGTCTATGTGGACTTAAAGATAAAATAAATAAGAATGAGATAAGATTATCCATATGGACTATGCTCTTTGTAAGAGGGAGTCCGTGTAGACTATACAATAGTTTTGATATGTCAATAGCATGCATTTTGAAGAATAGGATAGTTATACAACAGGCTAACATCATAGAATTATGTCAATATGATAAATAAAACATATTACAGCATGACACATAAAACAAATAAGATATTGTTATCACACATAAGTCTATATGGATGACATATCATATACATATCAAGAAAGTAAGTCTTCATAGATGTTATTATGCTTATAAATAAGTTTGTGCAATAAGAATAAAGATAATAGGATAAATATGATGTAGTGGAAGTCAATTTGTACAATATGAAACAACTTAAAACCATAACTTACTTTTATGATCAAAGTGGGGATTACATAAAATCACCTCACTTATCATCAATCCTAGGAGATCATAGGTCCACGAAAATAATGAGATGTGGCCTCAAGCTCAAATATAAAA
>CANXYI010696638.1:0-11704 GCA_948208565.1 Hura crepitans
TGCCATTATTCTAAGCCATCAACTAATGTTTTAGTTCCACCTTTTTAGTCATTTAAAGATGCATTCTCTAGGTATATTCAATCCATCAATATGTTATATGCATTGTTCAAGTCAAGGTCATTATAAGCCAATTATCTAGACATTTTAATTCACTTGCCTAACATTTTAACAAGCTTAAATTTCATGCCAAAATGCCATTAACATGCTCTAAAGTTGTAGGGAAAATGACACAAAATTTCATTCCTTTTCACGTTAGATCAATATTCATCCATATAGGTATGCCATGAACATAATTGCACACATACACTCCTAATTTCAAGCTAATTTCCATTTACAAAGCATTACTCATAAAGCTCACTCATGGTAGCTCTCGAGTACAATCATGGAAGCTATAATTCATAATGTTCTTCAATCACCATTGCCATAATTCTTACTCTAGCATACCAAGAGATCATTTATCCACATTTTATCCATCATACAACCAAGAGAATAATCCATAACCATCAAAATCAGCAAGCAAATAGTGCTAAGTTCTCAAGTTCTTTGAATCATGTCTCCCTAATTCACTAAGTTCTCACTTAATCAAAACTACCATGGAAGAAATTAATCATAAGCTCAACATTCCAGCCATCCCATATCATCATTCATCATCCTAGGCACCTTAAAGCATGAAAGAAAGGCTTGAAGTTCACTTACTTGTGAAAGAAGCCCTTTAAAACCATAAGAATCCCAAGCTGTCTAGCTTCTGCGGTGGACTCCCTCTCCCTTCATAGACTTCAAGCTGCCCTCTAATAGCCATAAACACCTCACACACACAATCACATAGGTTTTAGGTAGGTTCTACCATTAAATGGCAACTAAAAAACCCAAGGGGAAGAGGAGAATCAGCTAAGACTCACCTTAAGGGTACTATTCCTAATTACTCTGAACCAGTCACCTTTGATGATTTTTATTTCCCAAATGAAAAATTCTTTTTGCTTGATTCTTTTTGCCTATAGTGCCTAACACATAGAAGTGAATTTAACAACTAGAATCACTCATTTTGGTGGTTAGATGAATAAGTTATGGTTTTTTCCCTCCCTCCGTAACGTCGACAGCAAGAAGGAAAAGGAGGAGGAAGGCTTCCTTCATTCTAAGTGGAAATCCACTTGTCAAGTGAGGTTTTCCACCTAGCAAGCCTCCTTAGCCACTTAGCATGAGGCGGGTCCCACTTTGACATGTCAAGGGTGGTCCCAAAAATCCCAAACCATCCTGATTTTTTGACAAACTTCAAAAATTCACAGTGATTCACTCGAACCCTAGAAAATTATGCCATTCATTTTAAAATTTATATTTTAATCCCCTCTATCTGCTCATAAATTTTCATTGCCAGATTCTATTGATAAGATAATTTTTAGAATACGTCGATTTACATGCCAACTTAAAAAATTTTGAAATTTTCCAAATGACTTCAAAATCCAAAAATTCTTTTAACAATGGATCCAGTGGAATTTTTAAGCTTTAGGGTCCATTATTTTTAGGTCTATCCAAGCACATCCAGGGTCAATCCTGACTCAAAAAATTTTTATTGCACCAATGCATTTCTTACTACTTAAAATGAATTATTAATTCTACTAAATTTTTAAATTTTAACTTTTCATCAACTTAAAGCCCATCGAAGTTTCATGACTAGTGCCACTGCCTCTTTCCATATGGAAATGACCCATCAACCCAGGCACACTTCTCGGACCCTATGGCACTGTTCACAGAGCCTCAAATCATAGGCGTTATAGTATATCTGAACCTGTAAGCTAGCAAGTGGGATATGAGTTGCTGCAATTATTTTCTTTGGATGTTGCACCAATGACTATGTTGTAGTAAATGAATTTTTACAATAGACGTTAATGGGAAAAAAGGGTGATTGATGGGAGGTACTTGTTAGATATAGTGAGTTTAAAGTGTAGAGAGAAATAATAGTGAGGGATGATTGTATATGGATTACTAGTTGTACAATGAGTTATTTTAAGCATAGGGCTATAAAATATGAGCTTTAATATTAAGTGTAAGTATAGGTTGGGTTGTCCAAAATAATATGTTTATTGTATGTGCTTTGTGTATATGTATAAGATTTTAAAAGAGGGCTCTTACAATTTGGTTAGGCAGATTTTAATGGGACATTTTACGTAAAAGGGTTTCTGAATATGATTTTGATTTCGGAAATATAGGTGCTTTAAGATTTCTAAAGTGTTATATTCATTAAATATATATGTATGCAAGTTTATGTCTAGGAACCTGTAAGAAAACTCTTATTTGTTAAATGTAGAGAAAAAAGCCTAAACCAGCTCAAAGATAAAAGAAAGGAGAAGTTGTAAAGAGCAAAGCTAGAGGCTAATAAAAGGGTACTCCATTATTCCTTTACCATACTAGTCTTTATTAAAGCCATGATTGATAATTTAAAGAGAATTTAGAAAAGCGAGCTTAATATTTTATTTCATATGCATTTTTTTCTTTAAAAAGTATATTTTGATTAAATAAGCATGCATTTATATTTTTAACCCCTTATTACTTATGTATCAAGATATTCTATTTTAACCAATTTTAGATTGAGATTTAAGAATACTGGAGTACTACTAAGCAAGTTTGATTAATACGATGGGTTTTGCTTGGTGTTGGTTTTGGAGGGCTAAATGAAGACTCTTCTACCAGGACACTATTTTTGATAAAATCCCCTTACTATAGGCATTAAGGTAGTAAATATCATTTTAAGTTGTAAATATTATGTACTTAAGCATAATTTGCAAATGTATTTATACATAGCATGTACAAAGTAATAGGTAGTGTGAAGTATGATATCTTATACATTCCATGTGTATGTAAACAAAGTGTCAATATCATGTTTTATAGGTTTATTTATGATGGGATGAATGATGTATATAGATGGTTTAAGTCTATTAAGGATGAAATGTGTAGGCGACCTCCTTTAGTAGAGTGTTTTTCTTTGTATATGTGCATTAGATATCTTGATAGGGAAAGCCTTAGCTGATACTTTCACCCCAAATTGGGTGGTTAGTTATGTTCTTAAGTCATTATAGGGACAGGGGTTCTTAAATTGTTGTATAGTTGTAGTTTGAAACATATGCCTATGCAAAGTTTTTCTTTCAAGTCCTTAAAAGGTGATGGGTTACTAGCATCCCTAGAGAATGGTAGTTTCTATGACACCCCTTACCCAGATATGTTGCCAAACAATTGTCAGACCCAATTAAGGGATGACACATAATCTGACTTCCTTATTTCAAACTTATTTCCATGTTTTACTCTTGTAATTTTATAAGTCTAGCATATTTACCATGTATTCTATTGAAAATCCAGTAGCATAACGGCTGACCAGGTACTTAATCTAATAATCCCTATAAGAATTTACACTTCTATATCATCATACAATTTATTCTCATTAATGGATCCATCTAATCCCCATAATTATCTCTTGGGTTTAATATACATAACATCATTCATCTATTATCATCATCAGAGAGACTATTTTCTTACTTGTATTACAACAAATGGGTTTGCATGATGTATACACACCATTACAATACCAGTTTTAGAGTACATATACATTATTTCACCAAGTTTAATTCCACTCTCTTACTTATATAGACATGAGTGCCATCTATACCTTTAATGCAACTACTATAATAATATACAAATTATTGCACAATACCAAAAAAGTGTTAGCTTGATCTGCAATTCTCAGTCTGCACTACTCCACTTGAGGCTACCACCTGCACTAGTTATCTACTACCTATGCATCACAAACATTGATATGCTAAGCACGAGTCTTAGTGGTGCATTCAATGAATCATAAACACATATGTGTTGCCCTTTAATGATGATTACACATGGCATGCTTATGATGTAAACACACATTAAAAAAGTTGATTTATATTCATGTATGTTGTAGGCTTCTTATTATTTTACCTTATACATTCCATGCATATAGACCTCTTTGTGTTCTAGTTTATAGATTTTGGTTTCCTTTCCATATATTCTTAACTTGCCTTTGCTATTCTTATTTCAGTGCCTTCCTTAAGTTTCTTACTTCTTTATTATCTATTTTTATTATTAATTTAGGCTAAATATGCTCATTTTGTGATGCTTAGATCCCTAAACCACTTATTGTATCTTTACCTTTATTACCACATTAATTCTTGTGTACTTTAGTTCTTATGTCCACTTACCTTATTATTGAGTTGGCTATCTTGTTCTTGCTCTTTGTTACTTCATTTCATCTTTTCTTATTTGCCACAGTTTACTTACTAGTTTTTAGCCCATACTTACCATGACATACCCCGATACTAAATAATAGAAGTTATAAGTTATGCTATAGCCTGTATTTTGAACCTACACTACTACTGCACCAGCATTATACGAGCTTAAATATGCAGTGGCCCTAATATACCTATACTACTGCTACACCAGCCTTAATTTAAATAGTGTGTACTAGTCCACATTTTGGATGTACACTACAGTTGCACCTATATTAAGTGAATGCTATGTAGTAGCCCAATTGGACCTACACTGTGGCTGCACTTGCGTTATCTTACTTAATTTGCAGCTGCAATAATTCCCTAGTTGACCAGTTAACCTATCCAATAGGTATCTAGATCATATGGGCTATGACTTATTTAATCAACGTTATTTACACCTTACTTGTTTCTAAGCTTTACTTAGTTCAATTCATCTTTATTTACACAATATTACCTTATTAGCTAATATGGTATGCTTTCTACTTCTTTTATCATATCACAGGTCAATGCACATTTGTCACTTCATTTTTTTTGCTTACTCATGCTTACTTATTGACCTAATTCAAGTTACATTAGGAGACCTTTTTCCTTTTTCCTAGCGTTAGTTCCCTTGTGACATACCCCTTTTCTATATCTATCTTAAGTTTTATTTAATTCCCAATACCCCCTTTTTATACATCCCTAAACTATTTTAATTCCATCCATTTCCACTTACTTTTTTTGTCTATTCTTGGCATTTCTTCCTGTTACATAAATTGGTCATTCCTAGATTATTTAATTTTGAGTTAGCACCATTTATTACCTTTTAACTATTCTTTCGTTAGCCATAATATGGTTCCCTTATAAGCATGTTTTACCTTATTGCCTTTCATATTTTATTTGTATCATTATGTTCCCTGCATTTGTTCTATCACCATATGTGTTTGGTGTACTTTGTGACTACATGTCATACACCTAGTTTAGGTCTCAACTTATTTGGTCATTAGTATTTCTCTTACCTGTGTAATCTCTTTCCACTTAATGCAATTACACATCACAATATACTTACATTTAACATCACATGACATATTACATATACATGTATGCTAACCACACGCACTCATATGTGTTATTCAACCAATGCATATGCACACGTACATTATCCGTTGTTTTGTCATCTTAATCTCACTTAATTCACGTTAGTATCCATCACATAAACTCATACACACATTTTTTATTTAATTCATATGCATACATGCAAAATTTCATAATTTGCATAATGACATCTACACTTGAAATTCTTAAAATTAAATTTAAAGTTGTATAATTCATCAAATACACTTACAGAGATGTTATTCAAGGTCCTGAATTCAATTTAATAGCTTTCATTTGCCTCAATTCTTGTGCACTGCTAATTTCTCTAAATTCTATAATACTCCAAAAATTAGAAAATTTTGTAGAAAAATATCTACAACTCTAAATCCAAAAATAAAAGCATACTTGTAATCTATAGTATTTACAATTACCTAGAAAAATACTCAGCATTTGATTCTGGATCAAAACCTTAAATCTTTCAAGCTCTATTTCCTCCTTAAAACCTCTATTTATTGCAAATCTAAGGCTAGATATAGATTCTAGACATCACAAGGATCAATTTTCATATAATATATGAAGGATTTCGATGTGTTTCAAGTAAGAAATGAAGAAAAGAAGGGAGAGAGAGAGAGGTAACTTCAATTTTTCATGGATTTAGGGAAAAAGGTGAGTGCATCTAGCCACCATACACCTACACACACTATAGCACATTTATATTATATAGGTGGATGGCCATGATCATGCCACATGGCAATCAAATA
The DNA here is from genome assembly GCA_948208565.1 of Hura crepitans. Lineage (NCBI taxonomy): Eukaryota > Viridiplantae > Streptophyta > Magnoliopsida > Malpighiales > Euphorbiaceae > Hura > Hura crepitans. The sequence continues at coordinate 6,122 of CANXYI010696638.1, forward strand.
GCCTCAATTAATTTTATTTATATTTTAAACTTTAAAAATGCAAAATAAATTTTAGAAGTCTCCAAAAATCATGCTTTTAGTGCCAAAAATTAATGATTTACTCAATTAAGAGACCCCTAAAATCTCAGGTCAAAACTCCAAAGGGAACTCGGTAAACTATTCACTCATGTAGTTAAGAAAATCTAATTAAATATCGAACGACCTTAGAAAATTCAAATTCCTTCACCATTGAACTATTTAGAATTTTTGACCTTTAAGGTATGCTATTTTTGGGTCAATTTAGGAACATCCTAGGCAGTTCTTTGCCCAATGCAAACTAAAGTCACTATTCACTAAATTTCAGCATGAAGATTTATTGGTTCAATAAAAAGTTCTAATTCTTTCATTTTCATGCACAATTTACCCATTAAAGTTTTATAGCTAATGCTCCCCTTTTTTCTCCATCAGGGTTATCCAATTCCTCAGGAAACACTATTCATATCTTGGAAGACACTATTTATGAAATTGAGATTTTTAATCATTACAATTTCATTATTTTTAGTATGAACCTTAAGGTTTGCATATCCTAAGGGGTGAGTCCAGATAGTAGTACTCCCTTTGATATGCCCCAGTTGTATCTAAATGTAGGGTCATATAATAATAACAAAATTATCACTAGTCATAGTGTCAATAAGATAGGACATTGTTAATGTGGATAGACTTACACAGGTTATACTCCTTGACTAGGTTAAGCAGTTGTACTCATAAGCTATAGGCATGGTGATGTGTAAGGTTAACATGTGGATGCTTATTTGAGAAACAAGTTCATTAGAGACCCAAAATGAAATCTTCACATAGGTACATAATTTATGTCAGTGAAAGCATCTCATCATATTAGCGGCGCAAGTATCCATATATTTGAGATCACTAAGGTATCTTATGTATCAAGTGATACACATTGACTTTAGTACTTTTACTTCACCATAAAACATAAATAAGAAAGAGATTGGGTATAGCATGAGATATTTGGAGGTTGTTAAGTAATCAATAAAGGATTCACCACCCCACCTCAGATTGTAGTGGGGAGTTTATCTCATAGTTCTAATATAAATCATTGTTCAAAAATCTTTGGCCAAAGAAAGATGCAAGTGTGAATGAGATTCACAAGCACATTTTGGAAATAAAGATATGAATATTGAAATTAACATATTCAGAGGCTTGATTAAACATAATTAATTAAGTGTAGAGTTGACACAAGTCCATACTCAAACCTGAATGAGATAAAGTATGGTGAAAGGAGTAATTGCAAGGTTACTGAATATGGAAGAGTAAAATGATCAAACATAACCTTTTAACACTTGGGTAGTCATGATGCATGGCTAAATTCTTCTCTTGACTTGTACTTAAGTGCATTTATTAATTGAGAATTAATAATGATTTCAAGAAGTTAAAATCACATATCCTAATTCTGCTAAGATAGTGACTCACTTATCTACTGCCAATGCATTTTAAAAAATCAAAGGGTCACCCACATACGGAATTCAAGTTCAAGGTAAAAATGAATGATAATTTATTGACATGAGATTTCATTAAGGTTGAAGAAAGAAGAAAAAGGAAAGGCTTATTGGGCTTGGAGTCTAAGAAATAGAAAAACAGAAAAGAGAAGGCCAATGCGAGTATAATAGAAAAGCCTTGTGCACAAAGAGCAAAAAAAGGCCTGTTAGAGTTTAATTAAGCCCAATTAGGTTAGTCTTTTATGATTTAAAAGGAACATTATTCTAACCTAGGCTGAATGAAAAAGATGGCATAAAAACCCCTTTTAAGATTTAGCCAACAAGAAAAAAAAACACTATTTTCTGCTTCATCATTTTTCTCTCTACAACCTTAATCACCTCTTCTACTAGCCCTTAAAGAGCTGACTTCCATTGTTACTCTTGGATATTTCTTAAACTTTTTTCTTTTTTAGATTACCTTAAAGGTGTTACCAAAATGGATTGTTGTGGTGCAATAACTTGATGAGAAGAAAAGTTCAAAAGGAATCGGCTTGATAGAAAAAAACAAAGTTTCTTCAAACCAATTATGTTAAAATTTTTAATTTTCTTTTTTTTAACCTTCCACCCTATGTTTAGAGATCAAGACTACTATCAATGAGGTCTTAAAATTTAACAATGATATTAAAGCCTAGTTGTGTCGAAAAATAGAAAAGTTTTTATAATTGTTGAATTCGCAATAAATGTTTCAATTTTCGGTCGATTTTGTGTGCATGTACAATCTAATTTTTTATCTTTTCAAGTGTTTAATTGATTTTTAAAATCATGAATTTTATTATTTTTAATTTGATCTTGAAAGAATTGGATTGAAATCATGATTGATTTGCTTATTGTGCCAATTTGGAGAATACCGTAACATATTCAAATTTAGCATTCTCTAAATATGTTCAATTATCTTTTTCATTTTTCCAAAATCTAAATGATATATTTGGATTTCCAAAATCATGTTTTTAATTCTAGACGTAAAAACATTGATTGAATTTAATGATAAATATTTGGAAATTTATGGAATACATAATTAACCAAGTAAGAAAGAGAAAACTCAATGGGGTTTTTTCTTGGTTTCTTCAAATTGATCTTATTTGGTATGATTATAAAATTGATTAAATATAATTATGAGATAATTATAATATTAATTTGAAAAATTTTAAGTGCCTATATTTAATTTCATATGAATTAGATTCACCGTTTTGTTCCAATCACATGAACATGTACCATATTCAAAAATGATAATGTTCGACTGATTATTTCAAATTAGTTATTATTTTTAATTGATTTATATGATTATTTTGATTATTATGAGTCATAAAATGTGTTTATTATTTCTAGAAATCAGTCCAAAATGTTTGGACTAATTTATGGTATATGCATAAATGTGATTTCTATGTATGGTAACCTGAAAATTTTGAATTAATTGGTTCTAAAATTATTCTTGGAATTAATATTTTGGAATTACATAATATTTATTTATTTATTTTGATTAGTTATTTAAGTATGCATATTTATTATTAATTATATCAATAATAGAAACAAGATCAATTAACAAGCAAGAATCTAATTTTACCTTGATTTTTTGATGTGATTTGAAAATGCTTCCTTTTTGGAAAGAGTTTCCAAAATTAGAAAGGTATTTAATTATCACTTTAATTACCATTAATAAGATTAATGATGTTAATTAGCATACTTAATCAAGACTATAAATACACATCGAAAATGCATTAGAAAAGCATTAGAAAACTGAATAGAATTACCGATTTGGATTCAATCATCATTGGTTTTTTTTGTGCATTAGAAATGCATATATGGGTGAATGTTTTGATATGATGACTAGTTATAAGCTATAAATGACCAAAGAGATTGTTCATTTGCATGGATTTTGCTTTTAGTAAATAGGGCTTGCATGTCTCTACCTCTCTCTTATTCTATTGTATATCTCTTCTCGTCTAACTCCCCTAAAATGTAATTTGAGGTTTTCTATTTATATTATGTAATTAGATTACATAGAATTGGATGAATGAAAAAGTAAAAGGAGCAAAAAAAAATCAAAGCATATGACTAATGAAGAAATTTGTAAACGAGTTTTATTTATTTCTTTTATTAGGTTGTAAATTCATGCAAAACTACTTAGGTTTAACCTAAAATAATTTCCTTTGGCTTAGGGAAAACAATGTAGTTGAATTCCATAACTTGGTTATTTATTTTAATGATGTTAAAATAAGAATTCATGATTAATGTGATTAACAAGCATGTGCATGCTTAACTATACAATTGCATGCGCATGCCAAAGTATGCAAACCATGAATGATAAGACCTAAAAGGAAGAAATCCCTTAAACAATATTAAGACAAGCAAGCCTTTTATTAATATGGTTTAAACCATAGTTCTCTTTAGTATTGGGTTATTGAGCATACTCAAGCCTATGCTACATTAGAAATTTTTAGACTATATTAATAGGTCTATCTAAACTATTCCATTAGTTTATTGAGCATACTTTAGGCTAATAAGTCTAGAGGCAAGACTGGGGAATGTGTATGAGATACACATGCACCAAGAATTGGTGGCCTAATGATTCAGTAGATGTATGAGGCGCAATTAGTTAAGAAACCTACCACTGAATTTTAAAAATGGCTTGTTAAGCATACTTAAGGTCAAATTTGAATAGTAGATAAGCATTGACCCACTAGGAAAGCTTTCCATGAGCTTGATTGGATCAATTAGTGAGCACTATTAGTTTGCAATAAAATAATAAGAGAAAAACATTTGTAATTTATTAAAGACCTTACAAAATGCATTCATGTACTAACATGTTTTTTTCTTAATCTTTACATATAGGTTTTTTGCATCAAACATGAGCTCATCTAACTTGAATTTGCGAAGTATTTTGAATGTTGATAAATTAATTGGGTGCAACTTCATAAACTGGCTTCAAAATCTAAAAATCATTTTTAGAAGTGAGAAGATAAGTTATGTGTTGAAGCAACTTATCCTACCAGTCTACAATGAGAATATTAATAGTGATAAACAATTAGCTTATCTAAAACATGTCGAGAATAGTGACTCGGCAACATGCATAATGTTAGCATCAAAGTCCATAGAGCTTAAAAAGCTACATGAGTTTATGAATGCTCACTCTATTCTTTTTCACCTCAAAGAGCTATTTGAAGAGCAAAGAAGGACTAAATACATGAGTTATCCAAGGCCTATTTTGCTATAGGATGGTAAGGGGACGTCAACTGTGACACCTCAACCCGCTCCATACACCAAACCCGAGTAGAGAATGCTAATACGGCCTAACCACATACACAGCACAAACTACTATCATGGCACAGCTTACTCATTTTCACATATATTTTTAAGTCTTTATATTGTTTAACATATGCTTGTATCATAATTATCCTTATTATTATTTGTTTAACTCATGCCTATACTAAAGAGACAACTATCCGAGGCTAGATAGCAGATAACATTGCACCCAAAGGTGCTGACACCTAAAGGGTGTAAACTAGTGTACCCGAAGGCACTAGTATCCACAGATACAAACACATTAGCCCATAGGCTTAACACAAAATAGTGCAAAAATAATGGCCCGAAAGCCTGGTGCCCATCGACACAAAAACGCATATGACCCATAAGCTGCACTAAAATTGTAACGTCCATCGATCAAGGTCTTATGAACAGTGCTTTCGAGACCTGAGTGATGTTCCCCATGGTACGGGTCATCATTTCGAGTCCGATGACTGGCATATTGCTCATAAAACTTTGACAGGCCTGAAAGTGGTCAAAATGAATGAATTAAAAATTTTAGCAGAATCAATAATTCATCTAAAGGTATAAGCTTTTATTTTTGGAGATAAATATATTTCGGGTCGGGACAGCCTCGGGACTAGGAATGTGCCCGGATGGTCTCGAAAATGTCATAACCTGAACATCAAAAATTCCATTAAATATGATGGTGAAGGAATTATAATTTTCTGAGGCCATTTGATATTTTTTCGGAATATTTTATTCTAACAGGTGAATAGTGTCAAAATGTCAAATGTTGACTTTTGACTTG
>CANXYI010696648.1:0-17852 GCA_948208565.1 Hura crepitans
TACCATCCACACTCTAAATCCCTCATACACCTTTTAGCCACCTTTACTTTACAATAAGATACATGCATTTTTCATTAAGCCACCACATACACATGTCATGCATTATCATTCTAAAAAAATCACACATATATAAATCCCTTATCATGCATTACATGCCATTTCACATTCACTTAATTACTTGGCCATATATATCACTCATAGGTGCATGTTGTCCCCTTTAAGTTTATCACCTAACATACATCATTCTTCCATTTCCATCACACCCTCACTCACTTTCCAAATATACACCAAAACTTAGAACACTAAAGTGGTTATACCTCACACCTCTCAGTTTTTTGTTAGCACCTACACAATGCTTACATATTTCCTTATAACACCATGACAAATGATCATGTAGGCACTCCCCTAACACACTATAAACTTACACCACTCCATGCATAAGAAAAGCCCCATTTTCCATACACAAATTAAAAGCAAAGCACATATACACACACTGCCATTAAGGAGCCATTTCACTTAACCTCATAAACGCAATAAGAGTAGCCCCTAACTTCTCAACAACACATACAAGTGGCATAGCTAAAGCTTATATGAACAATTTTAATCTCATTACTTGTTGCAACTAAAATTCCATACTACAAAGTCATAAAATTTTCAATAAAATAAAGTAAGGCATGCTGGCAATTAATTTAATTCATATACCACATCAAAAGACAATGCTTTTCCACACCCTTAAGCTAGTCGAACTCCTTTGTTGGCATCTTTCTACCTTAGCCACCATACAAGCCTCAACCCTTTAAAAAAATCATAAAAAATTTCACAAATCCCTAATTAAAATTCTATGATTATAAGAGGTCTTAGAAGTAGGAAATCCCTTAAAAAATAAAATAAAATGAGAGGAGGAACACTTACACACGTAAGATCAGCCTTCCAACTCCTTTTTGGTGTACACTTGACCACTTCATAATTTTCTTGAATTCTTTACTTGCTAGTGATGGATAAATTCTTTAACACTCAATTGTTACTTAACTCAGAGGAATTTTAGTGGCCTTAGATGGGAAAATTAGACTAGAATAGCCATTGAAATATAGAGGTAAAACTGTAACAATGTGGATAGCAAAATAAAGATAAAGGACAAAGAAAAGTGAAGGTGGATGGAGTTTGGTGATATGGCAATAAAGTGGGGTTAGAAGACACATATCGAGGCCATTAGTGTAGGAGTGTAACATCCCCTACCCATTCTCTATGAAAATAGGCTAGATGTGCTACTTCCCTTGAAGTCACCCATCCTTGGATTTCCTCAGGGGTTTTTCATTTAACCTTTGCCATATTTTACATTTCACAGTCTAGAAATTTCACTTAACAGCTCCTATGTTATTTTCCTAACTTACTAGGCATATGACTCTTATAGGCCTAATACTACAATTAATTATCAGCCTAGGCTTTGTTTACAACTATCTATTCAGTTATATTACTATTATATATAGTTACTATCTCAATAGTCCTATAGTTACCATTCATTTACCCCAATCACCCACATATATATGGACAAGTGTCTTTACTCACTTATCATTTAGTCTATTCATTAATAGCATACCTAGACAGTCGTCGTCTACACTACTAGTTGCCTACTTCACATCATTAATACATCTACCACCTGTGCTTCAGAAAACTTGATACACTGAGTATGCACTCAATGGTAAATTTAACTAAACATACCATGTACTTTTTATTACATGTAATCACATAAGGCATATAAGTTTTATTCCATCTATGACATCTGACCTTTCCCCTATCAATCCTCTATTGTACTCATTTATTCACAATTTGCCCCTAGTTTAATTTCTAACATCTCTTATGGGTTCTTAAGAGATTCACTATTAGTTATTAGTTCAACATTTTTTTAGTTGTTGTCTATATCAATTTTATCTCTCTCCTCTATTGTTACTGTATCCTCATACATTCACTTTACATGTTTTACCATCTATTCATTTACATTTTACCCATCCACCTCTATTCTTTAGATCCATTTAATTAATGTCTAGATATAAGTATTAACGCTATCATTTCTATCCTTCATAATTTCCTTGACTTTTATATGACTTTACGATGTCCCATTACATTTACCTAAGTGTAGTCATTCTCAACCCTCACGAGTTATTTCATCATTTCCCTAATACATGTATTTATAGACCATTACATTCTCATGATTTTACTCATTCTCAAACCTCACCAATTATTCTTATTTCCCAATGCATTTATTCATAACCCTTAATATCTTATAGCCAGTCTTTGATCACCTTAAGTTCACTTATCATTTTATGCAAGTTACCTCATTATTTTACATTCACGGCTCATACCAGACAAATGACACTTTAAGACACCGGACAACAAGATACATCCTGTGTAGTGACCCATTTTTAAGGCCTAAGTAGATGCACCTACCTCGCTTGGTACTCAGGGACTTATTCATAGACCACACCTAATACTGCACTAGCTGATTATGCCAATCAATACATAAGGGTGGATACTTAAGGACCTATCGGTAGACAACTCCCAATATCCACAATCACAACAATCAGAAAATGAATGGATACTTAGGGACCTGTCCATAGACCACTCTTAATATCCATCATCAATATATGGTAGTGGGCCCCAAAAGGGCCAACTACCTAGCAACTATTTTATCCCTTAGTTGACTGGTTAACTGATCAAGTGGGTGTCTAACTGAAGGGCCATTAATCTTTTACAACAATAATTATCATTAACATTATATCATATCTTAAAGGTACATTGTTATTTTCTGACATGCTTGATATCATTAAATTTCCCTTTCTCATCACTTCAGCACCCCATTATTCTCAGCTCACAAATCTTAGTTATAAGAGCACTATCATATTACAATTCAATCACATCATTCCATCCACTACACATAATTTCATGTTCGACCCAATGTCATTTATCAGGTACATAACATTCATTTACTGCAATCTCATCAAACAATTCTGGTTTTATTTTCAGTTTTATCCATTTTATTTCGTCCAGTCAATTGTCTATTTACCCATATAATTTACTCACTAATATTTATAATTTTCACTAGGTTTTATTCCATGCCTTTTTATTTTGTTTATGTCTTATACTTTATCACACTCATTAATCTTCCAATCTTAATGACTTATTTGTTTATTGTTTCTGGGTTAATAGAATCATCCTTCCCTATTCCATCGATTATCTTACCCTGACTTTTTATTGTATCCTATATCTTGATTATTCTATATTTATTTTTTTTAGGATTATGTCATTAAATTCCCTTTTTGGTGATTAAAATTTCCTACAATACTTGTATATTATTTTCCCTTATGTTATGTCCACATTTATCATACATAAATTTATCCTTTTTTTGGACCTCAAATTTTTCAGTCAAATTTTCACTAATTTAATTAGTTCCCAAGTTCATTTTGGTCTTCTTAACTTCATCTGATTGTCTTTATATTTTACCAAATATTTTATTTATTTATTCACACTCTAAAACGACACGTATTTGAATTTATTTCGTCCGATTAATTTTTTTCGAACAGTTACGGGTCATTGGAGCCCTAGACAGTTATAGGCCCCTCTTGCATAGAGTTCACTATTCATTTGGTATACTTTTTCCTTACAATTTATCAACCTATTCTTCTTCCCATTACCTTAAACTATACTATTTCAACTCTACTTCACCTCATTCATTTATTCATTACCCAATTTATTTTATAACCCATTATTTGCACATAAAATTTCTAATTAACCTATATTAATTTGAACTACCCTTTTTATGACATTTTTCTCATCCTTATCATTTTCCATTTTCTTACACATCTTCTCTCTTTACATAAATACTTCAAGCCTTATTTTACCATGGCCACATACATGCCCCTCACATGGCATGCATGTGACCATACATGCATCACATATCCACACATCTTTATCACATCCCATTCACATCCATATCATCCTACCTCCATTATTTACACATCCTAACATCCATTCTCCACTCACACTACCATGCAATGCCTACATACCCATACATGACATACATGACACATATATAGTTATGTACGTACCACATGCTTACACATCTCATTCACATACCAAACACATCCCTACCATCCTAAATCATCAATTTACATCTTCTCACATACATTTCACATGTATACACACATGCACACACATAAAATTACTACTTCCATACACATATACTAATCTTCAAAGGCATGCTATTTCAATCATACATGATAAATTTAGGTAAATTCACTTACATCCAACTCCTGTCACTCTGTAGTTACTCTAGAATCCCTTTTCTTCCACTTGAACCACTATTCTCCATTTTTCATACAAGCTCCCAACCTTTAAAAAATTCTATAAAAATGTACACAACTCTAAATCAAATTCCAAAGCTATAGGAATTCTTAGAATTCCCTAGGCTACCAATACCAAAAATAAAAAGAGGGATTCAAGGCCATTTACCTCATTTGAGCACTATTCACCCAAGTGTGAATTCTCCTAATTTTGGTCTCCTTTATTCAAATTGAGAGAAGAATTTGTATCTAAAGATGATGGAGGTTTTTAATTTCACATCTTTTTCATGGATTTTTATGGGTTTAGGAGAGAGAAAACTCATAAATAATGGTGGTTTCCATAGGGGAGGCATCGACCAAGGGTGTTTGGAGGGGTTAGGGGTGGTTTAATTCATGCTAAGGTGTACATCCATGAAAAATCTAGAATATGGCATGGGTTGGACCTATTTGATTAGGCAAAATGGCCATCAAACCTTTTTTGTTCATTTTATGTCACCTTTTTGCCTAAAAATTCACAAAATATTCCATATGTCCCCAAAAATTCTGATTTTAATCCCAAAAACCCTTAGTTATAGCCACTAAGGCCCTTGCAAAATTTCAGCTCAAAACTCCTTTGGAAGCAAAAATCACTATTCACCATAGACCGGGTTTAATATACGAATATTCGTAAAATATTCCTTGGTCCTCTAAAACTTCTCATTCTAGTTTTAAAAATCCTCACTATAGGTCCCAAAGGTCCATGCAAATTTTCAGGTCAAAAGTTAAATATTGACTTTTTGGCACTATTCACAGCCAGAATAAAATATTCAAAAAAATATCAGTTGACCTCAGAAAATTATAATTCCTTCTCTATCATACTCAGTGGAATTTTTGAGATGCAAGATATGGTATTTTTGAGACCATCTGGGCACTTTCCTGGATGCTAAGATTGTCTCGGCCCGACCTCATTTTATATTCGTAAATGGTAGTTCTTGACTTAAAATGAATTATTGGTTCTGTAAAAATTTTTATTTCCTTCGTTTTGACCATTTTCAGGTCAGTCAAAGTTTCTTGGCCAATATGCCAGTCAACAGAGTCAGAATGATAACCCGCACCTCGAGAACATCACTCGGTCCTAGAAAAATACTATTCGCATGATTCGGATTTTCGGACATTACAATATCACCTTAAGGAGCACCAGTTCTGTTTGTTAAGAAGAAAAATGGTTCATTGAGATTATGCCTTGACTACAGACAATTGAATAAGGGTATCATTAAGAACAAGTATCCTTTACCTCAGATTGATGACTTTTTTAATCAGTTAAGAAGGGTTGGTGTCTCTAGGATTGATCTTAGATTGGGGTATTACCAACTAAGGGTGAAGGAGATAGATATGGCAATAGCCTTCAGAACAAGGTGTGGCCATTATGAGTTTTTGGTAATGCCATTTGGGCTTCACAATGCTCTAGGAGCATATATAGACTTCATGAACCATATCTTCTAGCCATTCTTAGATCAATTTGTTATGGCCTTTATTTTATGACATTCTTGTGTATTCTAAGAACTGGGTGGTACATGAAAAGCATTTGAGGATTATTCTACATATGTTAAGAGATGAAAAGCTCTATGCTAAGCTCATTAAGTGTGAGTTTTAGCTTAATAAGGTATCTTTTCTGGGACATATAGCTTTAGCAAATGTCATTAGAGTTGATCTTAATAAGATTTAAGCCATTATGTAATGGAAGCTACCCAAGAATACCATAAAGATTATAAGTTTCTTGGGTCTATAAGCTATTATAGGTAGTTTGTCAAAGGATTTTCTCTGATTGTTGCCTCCATGACATGTCTTCTAAAGAAGAATGATAAGTATATATGTGATAACAAGTGCCAAGAGAGTTTGACAAGCTCAAATTATGTTGATAGAAGCTATAACCATAGTTTAACCAGTATCAAGGAAGGATTTCACAATCTATAATGATGCTTCATTGAATGGGTTAGGATATATGCTTGTGCAAGAAGGAAAAATTGTTACCTAGGCTTCAAGATAGTTGAAGCCTCATGAGAAGAATTATTAGACCCATGATCTAGAGCTTGTAAGCTTAGTGTTTGCTTTAAAGATATAGAGGCATTATCTTTATGGGGAAAAGTGTTATGTCTACACTAATCACAAGAGCTTCAAGTATCTTCCAAATCAAAAGGAGTTGAATTTTAGGCAAAGATGGTGGTTAGAGTTAATAATAAGCTATAATTTCCTTATTAACTATCATCTAAGGAAAGCCAATATGGTGGTAAATGCTCTTAGCAGGAAGTTTATTTTGACTTTAAGAGCCATGAATGTTAGTTTAAAGTTGATGAATGAAAAAAGGTTGTTAGCAAAACTGCAAATCAAGCTAAGTTTGTTACAACAAGTAAAAGAAGCTCAGAAGGATCATCATAGGATAATGAATATCATGAGTATGACACAAAATGGGAAGCATATGGAATATGATATCAAGTGCGATGCTTATTTGTATTATCATGATCGTCTCTCTATGCTTGATGTTAAAACCCTGAGGAAGTGGATTTTGCAAGAATCTCATAATGCACCTTAAGTTATACATCCTAGTAGTACCAAGATGTATCAAATTTTGTAGATAACTTATTAGTACCCAAGCATAAAGAGAGACATAGTTAGGTTTATGACCAGATGCCTTACTTGTCAACAAGTTAAACTTTAGCATCAAGTTCAATCTAGATTGCTTCATCCTATAGCAATATTGGAATAAAAGTGAGATAGAGTTACCATGGATTTTGTAGTTGGGCTATTGATGATAAGAAGCAAGTGTGATTTGGTTTGGCTAGTGGTTGGTTGATTGACTAAGTTAATAAATTTCATACCACTGAGAGTGGATTTCTCTTTAAAGGAGATGGCAAAGTTATATATAGATGACATTATCTAGTTGTACAATGTGTCATCATCTTTTATTTCTAGTCAATATTCCAGATTTACATCAAGATTTTATAGGACACTTTAAAATGCTTTGGGAAATAAACTCAATTTTAGTACAACATTTCATCCACAGACGAATGGCCATTTAGAGAGAAAAAGATGTGCCATTGAGTTTAAATGAAGTTGGGATCATTATCTTTCATTAGTAGAGTTTACTTACAATAGGAATCATTAAGTGAGCATAGGCATGGCTCTTTATAAAGCCTTATATAAGAGAAGATGTAGAACTCTATTTTGTTATAGGGCCAAATTTGATTAAGGATGTAAAAGAGAAAGTGAAGATTATTAGAGATAGGCTAAAGGCTATTTTAGATAGACAAAAGTCTTATGTAGAACTAAAAAGTAGAGACATTCAGTGTGAAGTGTGACACAAGGTGTTTCTCAAAGTATATCAATGGAAGAAGGTTTTATGTTTCGCTAAGAAAGGTAAGCTAAGTCCACTGATCATTGGCCTATATAAGATAACTAAATGTTTTATACCAGTGGCTTTTTAACTGGCTTTACCTCCTGAGCTATAGTACATACATATTGCTTTCCATGTGTCTATGTTTAAAAGATATAAATCAGGTGAACTAGATGTACTATCAGCTAAGGAAGTGGAGATATAGCTAGATCTATCGTGTAAAGAAGAGCCAAAAAAAGAGCTTAGCTTAGGAGGTTAATGAGTTGCAGAACAAAATGATACCATTAGTGAAAGTGTTATGGAGGCATCATAATATTAAAAGAAGCTACTTGGGAGAGTGAGGCTCAGATAAGGAAGTAATATCCCTAAGTATTTGCCCTAGGTAATTTTGAGGACTTCTTTTAAGATAGGAAGAAATGTGATGCCTCAAAAATCCCAACTTATGAATAGTACTTCCCAAGATCTGAATAGTCTTTCGCAAAACTTAAATCATGCTAATATGACCAAAAGGAAGTATTAGTTATAATATAACTTTAGGCAAAATTTGGATTCAAAATGAAGTCATTAGGATGGTTAAAAATGTATGAAAAGATTTTATGGTAGTGTCTCATGAATGAAGACAAAGGCAAAGTTAAACTGCAAAATAATTCAGTTTTGCTCAAAATAATTCGGATTGAAACAACCTAATACTTTAATATTCAAAATAGTCCATTGGCATTGTAATTAATTTTTTCAATATTGAGAAGTATTTTTTCAAAAATCGAGAAAGTATTAAAGTATGATTTTGTTATTAGTTTTTCTCAATTTTTGAGTAAAGGTCTCTCGAGATTTATGGGTCTTGATAACATGATATTACGGGGCTTATAAAGTGATGATTGATGTTTAATTGGGAAATAAAATAATTGAAAGATAGAAAGAGAAATTAGGTTAAAAAGGAGGTCTGTTGGATTAGTGGTGATAAAATCATGACCACCCAAATTGTTGACCAAGTCAATGGTTAACATGGACAATTTAAATAGGTTATAAAGGGAATAGTATTGGCCGCCTTCTTCTTCCTCCTTATTCCCTTTAAGCTAATGTCGTAGAGAGTTCCTTCTCCTTCATTTATTCTTCTTTCTTCTCTAATTAATCAATAAATGCTCAAATCCAAGCTATGATTTTATTCCCTTTATGACCCATAGAGCACCCTAAAAATGAGAAATTAAGGAGAAGGTAAGAGATTTTCATTACAGAGCTATGGAGTGAATAGTGACATGATTTTTATTAGGTAAGATTTTTTGCATTTTAACATTTTTCTAAGGTTTTTGGGATGCCCAAGAGAGGTTTTATTAAGTTATATTTGATTTCAAAGAATCATATCAATTTATATTGAATTTGACATAAATTTTCAGGAATATGTAGAGCAAAGAGATTAAAATAAGAGAAAGGGCAAAAAGAAGGCCTAAGCATTTCTTTGTGATGTATTTTGGTCCCTTTGTAAGTGTATTCAACCTATCATATGCATAAAATATGTATAATCTTGCATTCATTGTATGCATGACATTACGTCAAAAATGGTATTATTCAAAAATTGGTGAAATGTGATTAATGTAACTTGAGTAAACACATTTTATGAGTAATTTGATGATTTAAAGAATAGTAAAATGATGTAGCTATAATTGATGTAGTGGCCAAAATCCTTAAGTAGCCTAAAGCATATGTTTTTTGTTCATAATATTAATTATGAGCATAATCAAGACCTATGGCTTAAAAATTTAGTTATATGAGTGTGATTGATGCTAATATGATGATGAAGATGTAATAAAGAATATTTGACATTATGTTTGATCATGAATAATGCCCAAATTGATGTATTGATGATGTTTAATATGCTTGAGGGCTTTTGCCGAGTGAGGCCAAATGCCTCTTTAGGATGAATGAACATTATTATAGTTTATTATACATTAAATTAGGTTTATGTATATGATAAAAATGATAGCAATGTATAAATTGATTTGGTAGTGTATGAATGTATTAACAATATTAGTAGGCCATGTCAATTTAAGGTGGCTGAATGCTTAAAAGAACCTCAAGTAGATGATAATGCCTTATGTAATGGCTAAAATAAGATACATGAACATTATGTGGTATTTAAGCAATGTAAGTTTTAATTGCCTAAATAATAACAACATTATATTTCCTATGTTTGTGGTATAATGTGAAATTTTTTGCTTTAGATGATCTATGAATCAAAATGGTTAAAGTAAGTAAAATCATGTTCGTAAGATTTTAATTTAAGGTAAAATATGTATTTGATGTATATTTGAGTTATTAAAAATCTTTAATTTCATATATGATATGCAAGTATTATGTAAGACATAGAAGTAAGCTATACAAGTAAGTGAGATATATATGTGGCCTTTTATTATTTATGAGTGAAGTGAACTAATTAAAGGCTCAAATTAAATTGTGTAAGAATGAGAAACATAATAGTTAAGATAACACCCCATACGATTTGACAATCTAGATTGGATAATTTGACTAGTCAACTAGAGAGACATAGTAGCTACTAGGGTACCCTTAGGTCCAATATAGGCATTTGATCAACCATATAGGCCTTTAAGCAACCATACAAGCCTTTAGGCAATCATATAAGCCTTTAAGATTTGCTTTCAACTTCTATAACACCAACCTTAGATCCTTATCTTAGTCATAGAATACACAAAAATATCATCAATGTAGACCATAAAAAACTGATCCAAATATAGGTGAAACATGGCTAGGAGACTGGGCATAGCATGAGCTACTTTTAGATAGATGATTTGTCAATAGACGATTCACCCCTTTATATTAGGGAGTTTATTCATAATTCTAATAAACTGTCTTTATTCAGGAATCTATAGCTAAAGTGGAATACAAGTGTGGATAGGATTCTTAATGGTATTTTGGGAATAAAGGTAAAATTCATTAGAATCACATATTTAGGATTTAACTGGACATACTTAACTAAGCATTGAGTTGACACAAGTCCATATTGACACTTTGATGAGATAAAGAACAGAGAAAAGAGTTTATTGCATAGTAATTGTATATGGAAGGGTTAAGTCAAACCATTAAATTTATGATAGTTGGATAGTCATGATGTATGGGTAGATACCTCTTATGAGATGTATATAACTAAATTTATTAATTGGAAATTAATAATACTTTTATGAGATTATATCGTAGGGTTACTATTTAAGTAAGACTTTAATTTACTTCATACTACCAACATGCTTCAAAAGCCCATAGGGTCACACATATAAAATTAAGAAGATAAGGTAAAATAAAGAATATTTAATGACATGAGACATCAATGGATCTATAGAAATAAGGAGAAAAGGCTTAATGGGCTTGGAGCCTAAAATTGTAGCTTACTCCCAAGTTATTGTTTTTTTAACATAAGACCCATTATTGGGCCTATTTAATTAATTTATTAATTTATAGTTTAATTTTGATAAGCATTTTAAAAGTTAAAAGCCACAAAATTTGATCTAGAAAAGTAATTATTTCAAGGTCATTTAAACTGCTATTGTAGTCAAATTTCTTGAAGTAAATTTTCTTTAAATCTGCATATAAGAATCCTCTATTCTATTCTAAAACTTTGAATTCCACTAGCCTTAGAGTTTGAACTTTTTATGCATCTTTAAGTTGAGTTCATCTCTTTCTAATTTTGGAATGGATGCCTTAGAGCTTATCTAACTAGAAAACTATGGTTTGTGATAGCCCATTGTAATGATTTGCTACATAGGAATCATCCGTTGAAGTATTTGATAAAATCTTAACTTTTTTTCAATAATATTTTTTGTTTTCAATTTTTTGATAATCTTTATGTTGTTTAGGATCTATGAGTGTCTAATTTGCATTATGCATAAACCCATGAAAGCCAATATTCATCTTTTTATCTTTTTCCATTTTTTCTTCTATGATTTAATCTTTATTTTAGGGAAACTAAGGGGTATTTAAACTAGTTTCTTTCATTCCTTTTGATAAATGAAGTGCTATGAGAGATTTAAATATATCCTATTTATGGAGATTTTATGGCTGAGCATGGAGAAATTCATTCATTTGTTATGTTTCTATTTTCTTTAATATATTAATTATTTATTTAGTTATTTGCATTATTTCTTCTTTTTTTTCTTTTTGATCATCATCATCTTCTTCTTCTTTTTCCTCCTCCTCCTCCTCCTCATCTATTTTCATTTCAATTTGGATAGATTCATAATTTTGCCATGATAAATGGCTTTATTAACTTTTTGTGAGATGTTAATCTATTATTCTCCCATATTAGAAATTGAAATTCTGTTTATTTTTATATTATTTGTTTATTTCATTTTACATAGTTTAAAGAATATTTTATCTTATTTTATTATTTTATTTGTTCTTTTATTTTAATGTTGATGCACAAATAATTCATCAGTGATAACAATTAATATTTCAAGATTCCTAAAAAGAATATGTCCTAAAGCTTCCCATATTAGACAACAATTCCTAATTAAGTAAGTACGATGGGAGAAAATCTTATAATCCTAATTAGGTTATAATTCTTTAATTTCTTATAAATAAGCAAAAACCATATGCTAAAGTGATGAGCCCTAAGCATTACAAGTGCTTCATAATTATTCTATTTGTGAAAGCTTAAAATATGTTTTTATCCAATCCCAACACTAACTTAAGCCTTAGAGTGTTTATTTCTTTTTTTTTTTTGCATGTTTTTATTTATTAAATTGTTATATAATCACCCTATATTCTATAAATTTCACACGAGATTTATTATTTATGCTTTTGATGAGATAAGAATAGTCAAATAATAATTTAATATGTAATGTTCATGAGTTATGAGTATGTGATTATAAGTTAGTGCTTTTGTTGAGAGTTATGTGTAACGCCAGTAAATCGAGGCTCTATGAATAGTACCTCTAAGACACAAAAAGTGTGTCCAAAGTGCTAGGTCACCTTCACGAGGCCTGAGGTAGGGCATGCAAGTCATGAAACTTTTGAGGGGCTTGAAAATGACATAATTTAAAGATTTAGCAAAACTAATAAATTATTTTAGGCTAAAATCTAGTGGTCTATGGGCTTAACTGGACTTGGGCTAGGAATAATCCAGGATGTGCCTAACAGACTTGAAAATACCATACCCTAAAGGTCAAAAATTCCCCTAAGACCTTTGGTGAAGGAATTTTTAAATTTTGAGGTCATTTGCTATTTCTCTTAAATTTTATGTTTTACATGTAAGTCGAGGTAGTTAGTTAAATATCCTACTGAGGGAATTTGGCTGTAAAATTTTTTAAGGCTTTAAATAGGCCTAATCAAGGATTTTTAAAATTAATGCAACAATTTTTAGAAGTTTGATTGAATTTTAAAATTTTCCCTCAGTTTCAGCCAAAATTGAGGATTTTATGGAAGCTCGGGTGACATGTGTCACCACCCGAGCCACCCAGCCCCACTATAAAAACCTCTTTATGCCACTTAAGCCTCCATATGGAAAAACTTACTTACCCCTCCACCATTCTCTCTTTTCCTTCTTCATTTCCACTTGATGGCACCTTTCTCCTTTCTCCTTTATTGACATGGCTTTTTAAGCTTAATTTAGCCTCTAATTGCTATGAAAAATCAATTAAGTTAGGCAATAAATAGTCTTTGAAGGTTTTAGAGGCCATAGATAACCATAGAATTCATGAAAAATAAAGAGTCATCAAGTGTACATAAAAGGGAGTTTGAAAAACCAACTATGTATGTAAGTGTTTTTCTTCCCTTTTTATTACATTTCCTAGGGGATTTCATTCTTCTAAGGGAAGTATGTTGTTAGATTTTTATTTGGAGGCTTGTATAATTTTTGGAGATTTTTCTATGGCATTTTCATATGTATGCATGCCAAGGTGTTAGTAGAGTGCAACAAGGCAATTAACAAGCTAAAAGTGTAGAAAAAGCCTTCCAATTTAGTGAGGTTTGTAAATTTAATGCTTTTAGAACATGCAATGATAAATCTAGGTATGATTTAGAATGAAATGTTGTATGGAATGTGAGGATTATATGGCTAAAGCATGTGTAACCATGAACTAAGGTTGTGTTAATGCTAATTGTGTATGGTTTGAATGATCGGAGTGATGAATGGGTGAAAAGAATGGATGGAAGGGTGAGAGGTCACTTTGGTCAAGAGTGTGTGTGTGCGTTTATGGGGAATGTGTTATGGCTTGGTTTAGGTAGGAATTTGATGGTTATTAGTGTGTATGATATGGATTTTGATGAATTATTTATGTGTATGGTGAAAAATGAAAGCTTTAGTGGTGATACCATGAGTGGCTGAGAGGTACCATGAGTTCCCTTAGGTTGCAAGGTATGTGTCTTGATGAGAAATAGTATGTTAGGGATAGAATTGTATGTGTATTTGGTGAATTTAATTGAAAAATGCTTGTAGGCATGTTTTCATAATATGGCGAAGGCATTTATAAGGCATGTCAAGGCTTGGTTTGCATGGTATGTGATGTGTGTCTGTGTGTATGTATGCTTAAATTATGCTCATGTATGTGTATGTATGATTTAATATGAAGAAAAGCATGTATATAGCCATTAAAAACTTTTAGCTGAGAGGTATGTGAGGTAAGTTAGGCATGATGTACATATTATGACACGGTATGTGTGTGTGTAAGAATGGCATGGCACATTGAGCATGAAATATCGAATGTGGGATTGGCATGAGATAGATGAATGTGTGTGAGTAATAAGGCATGATAATGAATAGATAATGGTAAAGAATTAATGTTACAAATGAGCTAAAATGCGACTTAAAAATGGCTAAAATGGTGAACTTGATCTAAAAATGGAACCTAAATTGGCATGTAATTAGACCTAAAACTTGAAAGTTTTATGAGATTTGTATGGAAAGAATTAGAGGCCATTTTTAGTGCTAATTAAGCTATGAAAATTGATATGGATTTAGGCCTATGACAATGTGTGGAAATGGATGCAAATGGCACAGAAAAATGCTAAGAAAAAGTCATGTTATGGACTTATAACACTGTACGTAAAAGATAAAAATGACCTATAACTATCCCGAAAAAATGACTTATGGACTTATGCACTGAAAGTTGATTTAAACATAGAAATAATTGGACTTAAGATAATGTCTTAAATTAGACTTAAAGTGGACCTAAATTTTCCTAAGAAAGGGACATAAATTGGCTTAGAAAAAGAGACCCGTAACTGTTTGGTAGGATAAAAAATGACCTGTAACTGTTCAGATTAAATTTTGACTATCAAAATAAATTCACAACTAATTTTTAATCAAACTTAAATATTATAAAATGATGATCAATAAATAAATGGACATACAATAAGGTCAGATGGTCCATTAGTTAGACACCCACTAGATGGGTTGATCGATCAACTTAGGGATTAGTAGATGCTACATGTTTAATGATGATTTTTTAGATATTGGGAGCTCTACATATTAATCCTTGCTATCCTTTGAAGTGTTTGATGGTGATATTAGATATTTGGAGGTCTACAGACTAATCTGTAATATGCATTAAAGTTCCTTCATATGATTATTTGAATATTATAAGGTATATAGACTTATCCCTACTATCTACAATGTGACTAATGGTTAACTTGTTTGAGATATTAAGAGGTCTACAGACTGATCACTACTATCTTCTATCTGGTATTGAGAGGTTCAAGTGAACTGATCCTTGCTTTCAAAGCAGGTCGGTGCAGTGGTCGGGGTCTAAAATGTGGGCCACTGCATAAATTTTCATTTCCCTCTTGGTTTAGTGTCTTTTAGTGTAGTCTATCTAGTTACGCCTACTAAATTATATTAAATTAATATACAGACCTGATTTATATAAAATCACTGAATGATTAAATTAATGGAAGATTCTATAGTGGCATAATTCCAATTAAATGAATTAAGAGACTAATTAATTAGAATTAATGTCTTGCATGAGTTTAAATTATGCATTGCATTTATAGCTTCTTTTTGCATCTAAGTGAATGCATGTGACATATTTTTAATGTATTAGATTCACCACTGAGTTTTATACTTAGTGTACCAATGTTTTAGTGCATAGGTTACAAAGGTAAGTAGTCCAACCTCGAAGATCATGCATTGTAGCAACACAGACTATGAAGGGTAAATAAATGTTCTTTTTGCTTTATTCGTAAGCACTCATGTAAATTATGACACCCCCTACTAGATCCCTTAAGAGACCCTATATGTGATGCACGTACTTCTAGGTCACTAGCACCCTTTTTCTATTACTTTCATTACTTAAATCTTTTATCTCACTTTGTTTCCAAATTCACTTTACATATGGTTTATAGCTTATCATGGTATAGTCATACAAAAATGCCAATTCAAGTGATTACGAGGCATTCTTAAAAACTTAGAAATTTCGATAGTATAATAATTGTTCGGGTCCTATCCCAAAAAATTTATCAGGCCTGTTTAACACTTCTATAAGAAATTCACAACACCTGGACCTATCTAGTCCCCAATTCTCAGCCTAACATCAGCCTAAGCACATATCAAACTCAGGCCTTAAGACATAGATAAAACATACAAAAATACAGAGCCTCAGGCTCACATCAGCGTCAATATGACATATAATCATACATTCACTAAAGAACATATATAGACACTTTATTTACATTAGCAGGTTATAATTACTTAGATATATTACATGTCCATAGCCTATATACATGTTGTACCCAATTCCCCCCTAGGTATATGGATATCAAAATTGTACAATAATTACATCAAAATTCTTCTCTTGTGTCCTCTAAACAACTATCATCACGCTTTACGAGGTAGGTTCCTACTATTGTGTACCTTCGCACCAAAATAAGTACGCTAAGTATACAAGATACTCAGTTGTGAACTTAAAGTAGTTTAATCATGGCATTATATTATTGAAATACCCGTGCAGTTAAAGGAATGAATTTACTTCATTATCTAATTCAATTATTCACTAGGGTGCCAAAATACTAAAATGCCCCTAAGGTATTTTTAAAGTCTGAAAATAGCATTGTGACTCAAATAAATCATTTAAGAGAAGTATTATTATTTTTAACAAGTATACTTTAAAAAAATTACTTTATTTGCTTACATGTGGAAATTGACTAAAATGCCATTTGATTGTATTTTTACTACTTTCTAAGAAAAAGTCATTCAAAAAAGCTTAAACTTTATCTTTAATGATTAATCTGCTTATCACTTAATTTATTTCACTGGCCTGACTCGGAAGATGACACTTTAGGACACTAGATTTAGATGGATAATAAACTAGTGTAGTGGTCCCTATTCTAGGCCTATGCTGCTGCACCGACATGTCTGCCATAATGTAGATTAGCCGTAGTATCCCTAGGCATAATAATTGTATGACATAATAGAGATCAGATTATAGGCCTCCCCAACCACAAATCATCATCAATAACTACGTGACATAATGAAGATTAGTTCGTAGACCTCTCTAGCCACTAATGAACTAGCAACTACAAAACCCTAAGTTGACTAGTCAACCAATCCAGTGGGTGTCTAACTAATGGGCTATGTAGCTCAATTTAAATTCATTTATTTACCAAAAATATTCTTATAATATATAAGTTTCAAAAAGAGATAGATAAAATTTTTATCTCATCATTTAATATTTTTCTCAAACTGGTAGCCACATTTTAGCTCTACTAAGTAATATTCCAAAATAATCTTTAAGTCTATTACTGCCAAAATTCAAGGTGCCATGTGTTATTATTTTTTATGGCATTTGTTACTTAAAAAGGTAATACTTTCTATCCAGTGACAATTTTGGTTTAGGTACTGGTCAACTGGATAGTTATAGGTCATTTCGACCACTTTCGAAGTTAGTTCTCTTAGACTATTTTAAGTCCAAATTAAACTCAATTTTCACTATTCTTTTTAGTACTTTACTAGGCACGAGGCCAACGATAACTCAACCAAATCCATGGCCAAAATCAGGGGACAAATGCCATCTATAATTAGGCCAATTCCATAGCCAAAACATAGTTCAAATCTAGCCTCTCAAAGGCACAAATAAAGTTCAATTCAATAATTCACTTGATGTCACTTTTTAAGTCATTATTTCAAGCTTTAGCTATAGGTTTTAATA
>CANXYI010696924.1:0-10482 GCA_948208565.1 Hura crepitans
ATACAACTAACTATCTAAGTGTTTATAAGGTATATACACTACCCATTTGTAACTCCAATACATACATGAGTGCCCTCCTACGACACAATAAAAAGATTATGAAAATATACAAAGGAGAATTAAAGGTCAGCTACATTGGCACCTCTAAAGCTCGACTGCTACCCCATTTATAGCCTATGTATCAGAACACCAACACGATGAGTATACACTTAGTGGTGGAATAGACACAATAAAGGTAAGTCATACATGGAGGCACACACATAAGGTTATATGCACACATGCATAGATCTTTTAGTCATATTCATGCAAGGTACCAAAGCAGTTGCAATTTTACATATCAAGTCTCCTAGTGACTTAATATGCAACTAATCAATCATAGGCCATTTATCCTTTTCATTTCATTCAACCCATGCAACATTTTAATTACCAATTTCAAATTCATATATTGCCATCATGATTAAGCTTAATATAGTTTAGGCCCATAATAGATAGATGACACTTTTAAACACCAGATAGCAGGATCTATCCTATGTATTGGCCTACATTTTAGACCTTAGTAGCTATACCTACCTTCTCTGATAGTAAGGATCAATTCATAGACCTCCCACTACTAAACTGGCAGATAATAGGGATCAGCCCATAGACCTCCCAATATCTATAAGTGGGATAGCAGGGATCAGCCCCGTGGGACCTCTCAATATCCACAGACAGTTAATGGGTAGTAGGGATTAGTCTAAGTAGACCTCCCAATACTAGAGTGTGCAGAGTTTATCCTTAGAACCTTAGTAGTTGCACCTACCATCACCTCAAACAACAGTGGCCCTAGAAGGAGCAATTTGCCTAATAGCTGCTACTTCCCTAGTTGACTAGTTAACCTATCTAGTAGGTGCCTAACTGATGTGCCAATTCACTATTCCTTACTTAATTATGTCATTTATATTTACTTTTCACTTTACTTCATGTCAGTTACACCATTAAATTCCAATTTACATGACCTTTCACACAAGTTTACATTTTTCCTTGTCACAAAATTACTATTCATTTAGTCATTTTATGTGTAGGTTACTATTCATTTGGTCATTTCTAGCATTATGCCATTAGTTTAATACTACTCATGCCAATCTAGAATCCATCATTCTTGTATCATTTCTTCTCACAAACTTTCATGAATCATGTCTTATACTCATGCCATCAATTGCACACATTTAGTCACCCTATTACTAGTCATTTCTTATGTATATTTTTTGTACTCATTTAGGTCATTATTTGCCAAACTAACGTGCCATACAATTGTTATTATTATTATTATTCACATTCCAAATATCATTTATACACCTTATTTATATGTCAATGCTATGCCTAACATGTCATGTACACAAACATACATACCATGCCTACATACTCACACATTTCGGCCATAAATCACCCATAAACATACACTTTGTTTCCTTCATCCAATTCATGAATACAACATTATTTTTACCTCATTACATTAATCACCTTACTAATTCACATCAATGTCAATCCCTAACACTAAGAATTTGCATTTCCATGCACATGCATACATATGCCAAATCACATGAGATACATAAATTAAGTCTATGCCACATACCTAGTGTGTGAAAAAACCCTTTTCTCCACCACTTGATGCTTAGATTGATGTTCTCATTTAATGTTCTCTTTTTGCCCTAAACATACACAATTCTCACATAGAAAATTCCTTAAAAATTCTATATAACTCCAATTGAAAATATAAAACCATGGAATCTCTTAAAACACCTTAAACTACATAAAACAAAAAATAAAAATTGAAATAAAAACACTTACCCTAAATTTTGTCACTATTCACTTTAAATGAATATCTTTCTTTTGAAGCCAAATTCTTCTATTCTCTCATTTAGATTAGATTCTATGCATCATAAAAGGTCTAATACATATGAAATTTGTGAATTTTGTTTGTTAAAGGAGAGAGAAATTGAAGAAAAAAAAGGAGGAGAGGGAGTAGGGGAATGGCATCATTTTTGAAAAAAAAATAGGGAGGAAGATGATAGGTTCACACATGTGACCACCTTATATATGTGAGCCATTTTTAGGGGTATATGGATGACTCAAATCATGACATGTGGTGATCCAATGGTCTATTTTCTCTTGATTTTCTTTTAAACTTCAGAAATTCATAGAATTTCTCTAGACCTCTAAAAATACTTATTTAAGTTTTAAAAAAATTTTTAATTCTTTCATTTTGTCCATTTTCTATCTCGTCAAAGTTTTATGACCAATACACCCCTTTTTGGCCTTATTGAAGTTCCTCGACCTAGACGGAACAATATTCATGCTAAGGAGGTATTGTTCATAAAACTTAGACTTATAGCCATTACAGCATTCCCTTCTTTAACTTGACTTATTATCTATGCAAAGTGGCTATCTTAAGTTTGTGCTCTATTTACTTTCTAAACCAGATTAGGCTTCACTTGTATTTCAACAAGGATTGCATTATCATTAGTGTACTAAAACTTGGCTTTCATTTCATTCATTGTTTTTATGAACTTCCAGCTTAAGGCATCTTTAACCATATTAGCCTTTCTTAATGGTACTTAATAAAAAATTTAGTCTTTTAATCAGTTCCATCCATCATCATTACATTAGATTAAATTCTTTCTATATGGTAGGTATTTTAAACTCATGTGTTTTGTGTAGATATAACACCTTTCATCGTAAAGATAATGTCTCCACACCTTCAAGGTGAAAATAATTGCAACTAACTCTAAGTCATGTGTTGGATAGTTTTATTCATGTGGTTTTAGCTGTCTTTAATCATATGCTATTACCTTTCCATCTTACAATAGTATGCATCCCAATCCATTATGTGATACATCACTAAACACCATAAAATCCTTCTCTGACTTAGGCTATGTAGGGATAAGAGCTTCAATCAACATGGTTTTTAGTTTGTCAAAGCATTCTTAACATTTATAATCCCATATGAATTTCACATCTTTTTTGTAACTAACATCTTATGTTAGTAGTAATCATAGAACACCCTTTAACAAATCTCCTATAATAGCTAGCCAATCCCAAGAAACTGTAAATCTCTATTACATTTTTGGGATGTTTCCATTCTAATACTACTGTAATCTTACTCAGGTCCACTCTAATGCCATCGGCTAATGCAATGTGTACTAGCAAGGCAACTTCATTCAACCACAACTCACATTTGCATAACTTGGCATATAATTATTTCTCTTTCAAAGACTGTAAGACAAAGCTCAAGTGTTGCTCTTATTCCTTTTTTGTTTTTAAGTACACTAAGATGTCATCGATAAAAACCACCATAAATTGATCTAGGTATGGTTTAAAGATTCAGTTAATTAGATCTATAAACACTATAGGAGAATTGGCAAGCTAAAATGGCATTACCAGGAATTCATAGTGTCTCTATCTAGTATAAAAATTTGTCTTTAGGATATTAGCCTCCTTAATTCTCAACTGATGGTACATTGATCTCAAATCAATCTTTAAAAATGCACTAACACTTTGTAACTAATGGAATAAATCATTAATCCTTGGTATTGAGGACTTATTCTTCTAGTCATTTTGTTCAAATGCTTGTAATCAATGCACGATCAAAGTTAACCATCTTTTTTCTTTGTGAAATATATCAACACTCCATAGGGTGAGACAGTTGGTTTACTAAAGCCTTTGTTAAGCAAATCCTATAGTTGCACCTTCAATTCCTTTTTTTATAGGTGTCATATGGTACGGAGTTATTGAAATAGGTGTTATACTAGGGTACACTTTAACCTTACACTTTAGTGGTAACCTATATAGCTCATCTAGAAGCACATATGGAAAATCTGATATTGTTGGCATCTGATTGAGGTCTAATTCTACCTTTGTACTGTCAACTATATAAGCTAAATATTCCTTACATCCTTTCTGTATTAGCTACTTTGCTATCACTACTAAAATGACATTAGATAGAGAATTTCATTTACCAACCACTATCACCTCATTCCTATCTATTGTTTAAGTGTGAGTCACTTCTACTTGCAATCCACTATAGGTCTTTATTTAAATAGCCAACCCATCCCTAGGATAATGTTGAACCCATTAAATGGGAGTTTAATGTGATCCACTAGAAATACATGTTCTTAAACAACTAAAGGATAGTCTCTACATACTCTATTAATTATCACTTATTGCCCAATTAGATTTCTAACCATGATATCTATATTGATAGGTTCTAATTCTAACCCTTTATCTTGAGCTCATGCAATGAAAATATCTAGGTATATGGATCCTGGGTTGATCAAAGCCAAAATAGTTAGTCAAAGTAGAGAGAATATACTTGCTATCAAGTTTTCTACTTTGGCTTTCTCTCTAGCCCAAATCATATACTATCATGTAGGTACTTGATCTTTTGATCTCAACTTTTGACTGGTACCAACCATGTCACATTTATTCTCATTTTACTTCTATCAAGTGTAGGTGAAGAAGCTTAAAGATGAGTAACATTTTCTTGCTTTCTAGGGCAACCCCTCTAGTAATGATCTTTGAACCCATATAAAAAACGTTCACTATGCTTTATCTTCTAACAAACTCCTTTATGTCTCTTTCTATAAGTCATATAGATTTCTAGTGCACTTTTTGTTATAGACACAGGTGCACTAGTAGCTTACTATTATTGCTTAGGTCTAAACTACAATCCTAGTCCAAGCTTTTGAGTTTGACTTTGCTTTTGGAATTATTATGTGGCTTTATTTTCTTCTATCTTTTGCCAGCTTTAAGAGCCAAGCCAGCTCGTCTAAATTTTAGAGGTCACTTCTTCTAAAAAGTCTCTCTCTATTTTTTCAACATCTCTTCTATTACATATGTTACAGTAACCACAGAAGCAAATTCTCTAATCTTTGATGGAGCAATCTGCATCCAAATCTCAATATTAAGGCCCTTTACAAACCTTTTACACCTTTCTACCTCTATAGAGACAAACTTTTTTACATATTTACTCTGTAGGGCAAAGTTCTTTTTTACTCATATATGGATCTCTGCCCTTACTTGAAATACTAAAACTCCTACCTATTATTTTAAAGTAGGCTTCTGAAATATGTATCTTCTTTAATTCTTAGAGAAAGAATTCCTATGTCCACTATAACTACTACAAGATTCTAATCGTCTGCTCCAACTAAGACATAGCTTTAGTAATATCATCCTCTAATGTTCTTAGAAAATCTAATGACTCTATCTTCTTTACCATTTGTAGATAGGTTTTCTATAGTGCTTGTGTCTATGGAGGTTGCACTAGTGTCAATAAGGGTGGTTGTAGAGTAACTGTAGAAATAGTTTATCTAAGCAAGTCCATAATTTATTGTAGTAGCATTGGATGAGCTTGTGTGGGAGCTTGTCGTGCAACATCGCTAAGTAATAAAGCCTCTAAACTAGCAAGCTCATAGATTGTGGTCATCATTTAACTCGGAACCTCTTCATCATCATCAGGTGAGTATGCTCACTTATCTCAATTTACAACAAAAGAAATAATTATTAGCCTTAAGCAATGTAGCTTTAAATGATATATAATCCTAGCCTGTATGGCACTTAAGCAAATCTATGCCTATGAATGCCTAAACCCATTTTGATATAACCTAAAGTGACACCCCTCACTTGATTTATTATCGAAACTAGATAAGGAATGACACTAACCAACATATACATGATAACCCTACTTGCATTTCATTATATTTACTTAGGCCTTTCTTAAGCTATGGAGTTAAGTTTTAGGTGCTTTAAAAACTCACTTAGTTGTAAAATTCTCTAAATTTTGTTAATTCAGTTCTGATGAAAATTTGGTAACATATCATCTATTTAAGATGAAAAAAAATTTTTTAACCTGCAATAAATACACTTTAATAAACCATTCAACATTTATTTTACATCGTATGGTCCATGTGATGTATCATAGACATTTCTCAACAACACATATCTTTAGCCACTCTCGCAATTTAATTTCATGCATTCGCACAATTCACGCATACATAGCATACTATCCATTCAAACATTACATTACAATCTACTATATTAATTTACATAACTTCCAACCCTAACTGCCTCAACCTTTGCATGAGTGATGCTATTCAACTACAATCTGTAATAGATAAAAGACATATACCACAAAGTGAACAACTCAAGGCTGCTACACTACTTCTGATCTACAGCTAGTTGCACATACTTTTAACAATCTACTTATCAGGAAAACTAATATGCTAAGCGTACACTTAGTGATGAATTTATTGAAATATGCATTGTATCAAATGCAAATGTGCCATACAAACATGTTAAATATTTAAATCATAAATAAATCTTGCGACATAATTTTATACCATACATGCAGAGAAGAATATCTAATTAATTTTGTTAATAGTTTACAGTACTTTTACCCGAGTCATCATTTTCTTGCCATTACCATCATTTCACTTTAAAATATGTTCTAAATTATTATTATTATTATTATTATTATTATTATTATTATTATTATTATTATCATCATCATCATCATCATCATCATCATCATAATCATAATCATCATCATCATCATCATCATCATCATCATTATTATCATCCTAGGTCCATACTCAAGAGACTACACTTTTAAACACTGTATATTGGGATTAAAGTCTATGTAACATATTGTGATAATTCTAACATATTCAATTCCTTGTCCTCATCATTACCATATTGTGCTAATTCTAACATATTAAATTCCTTGTCCTCATTTTATTCACTTCTCTCATTTTACATATTCATCTTTCAGTGGTTTATTACATATAATAACAGGCACTAATCTTTCCTTAACCCCTCATACATTAGCCATTCTTTCATTTGATCATTACTTTAGGTTCCAATACACATTATTAAATCATGTTCAAATATTATATATCTACTTACAATACAATTTGACCATCTTACTCTCTTTCATTTTAAGTTAATTGCTTTCTTTAACCATTTAGTGAAGCTAGATACATTCAAATTAAACCACTTATTTTAATATTACACTTAATGTAAATCCTAGCCATATATACATGCTTAATGTGACACATACATGCCTAGTATATCATTTGGCTATTAGGTTTATCCAATATCAGTTTCATTTCTTTTAGGTTTCTCACTTAAGTTAAGCTTACAACACCTAAACAAAACTAAAGACATGTAAATTACACTTGAACTCAAATGCATTCATTAATACACACAAGGTAAGTCATTCGACCACCCAGTCAAGTCTTACATATAACTCATTTCTTATAAATTGCACAATCCAATTATGGTTCTATCATGAAAATAAGTCATTCACATAATAAATACCCTTAACCTAATTTTTAAGCACACATTCACTTACCATAACTTGTTTAGCCTCTAAATCCACACATGCACCTCTCATTTTTTTCATTCAGTTCTTAAGATATACATGTTTCTATTAATCTAATTACATTACTCATGTATTCATTACATATAAATACATACATATATGCATACACCAAGTATTCATTACACATAAACACACACTTGACATAATGCCCGTAAATTAGGGCTTCGTGAATAATACCTTCGAGACTCGAATAGTGTTCCTAGGGAGCTGGTATATGTTTATGGGTTCGAGAAGGGGTGTATTGGTCATGAAACATTGATGGGCTAAAAAAGGGGTAAAATAAAAGAATTAAAAAATTTAGAGGAACGAATAATTCATTTTAGACTATAAGCTAGTGAATCATAGCCTTAGATGGACTTGGGCTAGGAATGACTTAGGATGTGTTTAGAAAAACCTAAAAATATTATACCCTAAAGTTTAAAATTTCCACTTAGTTCATTGGTGAATGAACTTTAATTTTTTGAGGTCATTCAATAATTTTTCAAAATTCTTAGTTCTTTTAAGAAATTAGTTAATCGACTTGCCAATGGAATTTTGATGTAAAATTTTATGAGGCCCTTAATAGGCTTAATTAAGAATTTTTAAAATAGACATGATGATTTTTAGAGGTCTAGATGAATTTCTAAAGTTTCCCAAATTTATTGCTAAAATCGGGTTTTTATAGGCCGCTCGGGCATGATGAGTCGTCACCCAAGCCACCCACTCACTTATAAAAGTACCCAATTACCACATAAACTTCCACCCCATTGCCATATCATCCCTTCCACTATCTCTTCCACTATTTCCTTCTCCTCAAAATGGTGCCATTTCTAGCAACTGTTCCTCCACCATTTTTAGCCATTGTTGCCATAAAAAACACCACCATTTCCCCACCAAAAATCATGATAAATGTGAAAAAAATTTCATTAAGGTCTTTAAACTTCATAGCTATCCATAGAAGTTGAGAGGAAGGGCTTAAATGGGAGATTTTATGTATGGTGCCTAAAGCACAACCTGTGGGTAAGGGCTCATTTGTTGCTTTTTATTTTAGTTTTAGGTAGTCTCCATTTTTCTATGAATTATCATATTTTTAGATTTTAAATTAGAGCCTTGAGTGATTTTGAATTTTTTAAGTTAAGATGATATTAGGTAGGTGTAAGAACAATTGGTGTGCAATCAAAGAACTAAAGCTACCAAAGTGTAAGAAGGGATACAAGAATTTATTAGGTATGTGAATTCAATATAATACTAGCATGCCATGATGATATTTTATGTTAATTGCTAGAAAATGGTGTATAAAAGTGTATGCTTAATCATGTATATATGTGAAATGATGTTATAAGCATGGCACCATGTTACTTGTATGTAAAAAGTATGGTATGTATGTGAATTTAGTGAGAAAAATGCTTATGTGTTAGTGGTCATGGTGTGGTCGAGAGATGTAGGCATGGCATGTCTATGTGAATTGTTTGTATATGTGTGCCATGATGTTATTAGCATGTTAATATGATGGTATGTATGTGATTTAGGTGAGAAATGCATATGTATGTGCATAATCATGTTGTGGCTAAGAGGTATGACAAGGTCCGCATGGCATGGCTTGTATTGTATGACATATATGCATAATGAGACATGGTGGAAATGTGATATGTGTAATGAAATATGAGGGCATGTATGTGTGTGACCATGATGTGTGAATGACTGAGAGGTATGCTATGGCATGGCATGGCATGGCATATTTTTAGGGCATGGTACATGATGTGTAATGGTAAACTATAGGTGTGTGAGACATATTTATGGCATGAAACATAAGTAAACATATGTATAAATATGGCTTAATGTATGTCAAATAAAGATAGTGTAAATGTTTTAATAATTTGGTGTAAGAAATGGAATGTAAATTCCATGAAAGGAAAGGACTTAAATAGGCCTAAAATTTACCTAAAATGGATTGATGAATGGTACATAGTTTTGGCACTTGAGGAAATTGGTTTTGGTAAAACTTTTTGGTCCATATTATTGACATATTTGGATGAATAGGTTGAGATCATATGTGGCCTAGTATGGTATGGAATTGAGACTTGAAATTGCAATAGAAAGTGCTAAATAAATAGTGGCAAATGGCCCATAAATGTGTCCCAAAAATTAAATGAACCCGTAACTATGCCATTTGAAATTGACATATGAGGGAGACTTATAACTCAAACATAAAATGAGCACATAAAATGACCTATTATAGTGACTTTAAATGGACATAAAAAATAACCTATAACTATATAAGAAATGGCTTATAACTGTCTAACAAAAGTGACCTATAACTGTCCTATGAAAAATGAAGTGATAAAAAGGACTTATAATTGTGTATTGATCACCTGGAAATAAATTAAATAATTGACATGTAATTGAATAAAAATTAATTTATAAATAGTTAGCCTAATAGTTAGACACCCATTGGATGGGTTAACCAGTCAACTAGGGACATGTAGTTGCTAGAGGTATTAGTCCTTCTAGGACTAATTAGTGTGATTATGTAGGAGGGTGAAGCCAATGAGGTCCTAATAAATGGGCCCTGCACACTCGATTATTGGGAGGTCTACAGGACTAATCCCTAGTGCCCATATGCTTGATTATGAATATTGGGTTGTCCTACGTGGCTGATCCGTATTATCCACTAAAATTGCTTGATGTTAATTTTTGGGATATTGGGAGGTCTATAGACTGATCCCTACTATCCTTACTATCTAGTATTGGAGGTTTTTATGAATTGATCCAGCTATCAGACTAGATAGGTGTAGCTACTGAGGTTTAAAATGTGGGCCACTACACAACTTTTTATTTCCCTTTCATATAGTGTCTTCAAGAGTCTACTATCTTGTCGAGCTTAAATGATAAAAAGAAATTTAATGAAATAAGATAGTTTGTGATAGTGGGACTTATGAACATATAAAATAATGGCATGATATTGATAAATTAAATAATGAGATAGGATAAAAATAATATTATTTTATGATGTAGACTTCATATGATGTAGTATGCACTAATGACATGTGTGATATGTAAGTATGCTTGCATGTTTTATTATATCA